>LR749526.1:3472872-3562872 GCA_902729485.2 Mus minutoides
TGGCAGCCGCAGTCATTGGGTCCATCCTTTGGATTCAGCTTCACACATGATCTCTGTAACTCTTTCAATGTGTGCTTTGTTCTTAATTCTAGGAAGGGGTGACATGTCCACATTTTGATCTTCCTTCTTCTTGAGTTTCATGTGTTTAGTAAATTGTATCTTGGGTAGTCTAGGTTTCTGGGCTAAGATCCACATATCAGTGAGTACATGTTATGTGAGTTCTTTTGTGATTGGGTTACTTCACTCAGGATGATGGCCTCCAGATCCATCCATTTGCCTAGGAATTTCATTTATTTATTGTTTTTAATAGCTGAGTAGTACTCCATTGTGTAAATATACCAATTTTTTTTGTATCCATTCCTCTGTTGAGAGACATCTGGGTTCTTTCCAGTTTCCGGCTATTACGAATATGAACTGTCATCTTCCTTAAAGAATCACGACAGCAGAAAACCAGTAGTTGGAAGTTGGTAAGCTGATGGTGCAGTTGGATAAGTGAGTGGGGGGTAACTTTGATAGATGGGATATGCTAGGGAATTCTATCAACCAGAATGGATACTGGTAATGATAATACACTGTATGTGTCGCAAATTATGTAACAAAAGTAACAAAATTGCAAACACACACCTACTGATATTTTCAGGAGATAGATAATAGATAATTCTTATTGGAACATTTTGTTATATGTCCTATATATGACCACTTTTTATTTATCCGCTAAAGAAATAAAGGTGAAAAGGAATAGTCACAAGGACCTACCCACGGTTATAAACAGAAAGGCTAATTCTGAGATGGTTTCATTTATGATGAGCTTTTAATCAGAACATTTCAAATCCCCATCGAGTGGATTGTTTCACAAATGCAAATCATGTCAGCTCCCTCTCGGAAGTCAGTGCTCTCTTGTCTTTTTTGGGTCACTTCCTAATTCAATATTTCAATCATTGAAGTTCCCTCGAAAGGTTCAAAAGTATCTCATTTTCCACCTATAAACAAAACTCAAAATTGCTTTTAATAATAAAAATCCAAACTACAAATGAAAGTATAATATAATTTGATTACCTAAAAACGTCATTGCATCCCATCAACCCAAAATTTAAGAATATTTCACTTCAGATTATTATGACAAGTAGGATTTGAGAAACATGGAAACGATTTCTGATGGGTTGATAGCCTAGTGTTGAGCTGATGTGGCTTATTGTGCATTCCTAAGAAAATACTGTTTTAAATAATAGTGTGAGTATCATAACAACAACAACAACAACAACCACAACAACAACAACAACAAAAGGCTGCAGAACACTGACAGCCAGGTCCAAAATCCCTGGATTTCTTGATCACTTCTGAAGAAGTTTCAAATTATCTAATCACAGAGCATCCTCTAAGGAAGTTAAGCTTCCTTTAACCTCTCAAATGCAAATACATCTTTTAGCCTATCTTGTTTGAACCAATGAGTAACTGTATATTCTGAGCTGAAGATCATATGCTACTTCCCCATTCCGAATCCAGTTCATCATGCCCCAAATTTCCTCTCTAAATTACCCAGACATTTCTCTCCTCTAACTTCATAACCAGAGGCTTGTCAAATACTGTTGATGAGAGCAGGAGATAAAAACCGGAGAAGCAATTTTAGTGAAAGTGACCTCCAACATGAGCTGTTCTGATTTTTGTCCTGGGCGAAAATCTGGAAATGTCCTTGGTTTTGTCCTGGCAGGAAACCAGAAATGCTGGATGTGTTTAGTTGTTCTGCTTCCAGGTCTGCTATCTTGCTTTGAGTCCAAGAGCACACTCATCTGGAAATTATGGAGATGGGGTAAATACAACTAAAGCCTGTGACACCTGCTCCCTGGTGGGACAGTTGGACTGACCACCTTAAGCTCTCACCTGGGAACCTATAATGAATTCCTTCTAAAACTCCACTCAGGTTCATTCCTCAAGTTCAAGATAAAAGGATTTTGACATGGCTAGACCATTGGCTACCGTGGTTGTTGATTACCTAAGACCCCATCTTACACCTAGACTGCCTTCTCAGTCTCTTTGATGAACTCTCAACACTCTGTCCACACACCTGCATAATTTTTAGTTATTTAGGACCAGTCCCTAGTGTCTCTTACTGTTCACAATAGCTGCCATATAATCTCTGGTCTTGACCAATTTATATAAGAGTTGCTAACTTATAGTGGTCCCTTTTTAAGATATTTGCCTCTGAAATTTATCTGTGTAGTCGTTGAAACACATCTTCAGAAGTGGAAGCTTTAATTGTGTTATGTCTGCCGAAGAACTTCAGTAATTTTCTCCTGATTATTAAAATGTTCAGACTTTTAAGTTAAAAGCAATGTTCTAAGAAGTTTTATTTCAATATATTTTGTTATGGTTTTCAACATACTTTTTGACGTAGAAAAAATTATATCTATAGAAAATGGAGGAGATACTCTTGAAATTTGCAAGCCCTGCCCCCTCCCCTTCCCCATCTTCATTCTAAGCAACTTGTCACTCATCTGTCCTCCTTGGGGTTTACTATCAACTCTCTTTCTTCACTGGAATCACATAAAAGGTCTAACATGTTTGGGTTTTGTACATTTTATATGCTTAAAAACAGTGTGAAACCAACCACTATGTTCTAATCACTTTGAACATCAAACATACCAAATGAGGAAAATGAATAGAAAAGGGCAGAGATTAGGCTTATTTGAGTCACTATTGTCCCTATAGCCTGTAACTTGTTTGTCAAAAAAAAAAAAAAAATTGCCGTGGGATACCTCAATGGAAACCACACTTGAGAAGGTAGGAAGAAATTAACCCTGATGGGGGAAAAATCAGAAAAACTTCCCTTCAAACATAATATTATTATTTCTAGATATTTTTTCTTGTTCACTATTTAAATAGATAATGCATTTAAAACACAATCAAAATGATACATTACTACCATGAAGAAAACAAACTAGTCTGCTAAGTAAAGAAAGTGCATTAACTACTAACTATTTGACAATCTTAAGAATTTTTAATAACATAGTACTGACTCAAGTTGACTTTCATTGTGACATTGAATCAAAGCATGTAATAATTTGATTTCTTGTTAAAAATCATTCATGATGCAGCTAAACTCCCCTGAAGGTAGTATTAATGACATTGTTGTATCATTAAAGTGAGTTTGAGTGGTTTGACATCATTGAACTGACATCAGACAAAGCTTAGACATTTCTAAAACTAATTAAGGAAAGTATTTAAATTCTCCTTATAAAAAGCATAATACATACTCATGGCATAAAACAACTCAATTGCCCTATAGCTTTTTTTTTTTTTTTTTTTTTTTTTTTCGAGACAGCATTTCTCTGTGTAGCCCTGGCTGTCCTGGAACTCACTCTGTAGACCAGGCTGGCCTCGAACTCAGAAATCCGCCTGCCTCTACATCCCAAGTACTGGGATTAAAGGCGTGCGCCACCATGCCCGGCATAAGAAAGGTGTTTTTCTTAATTTTTAAAACTTCATGTAGTTTTAAAACAGTCTTTAATAAAATATTAGCATGTGAATGCAAAATAATTAGGATGATAAATAATGTATTTGAATAGTCTCATGACAGAAGGTTTATGTGAAAATCCATTATTCTATATTTGTGTGTGTATATATATATATATATATATATATATATATATATATATATATATATAAAATGTAGTTCGAAGAAGTTTCCAGTGATATGAAACACGGCTCATGCATATCACATTGTATTTGAGACAATTCTACTCTCTGAATATTGGCTAATTTTAAACTTATAAAGCTTTTAAAGTTTTTGGCATTCAAATTATAATGAAAATATAAATATATCAAAATGATATGCATATTTTACCAATATGAGAATAAGACAGGGAATGTGCTTAGTAATCAAATATGTCAAAAATTTAAATCACAAGTCAAATAAGCAAATGCAAGATGAGACTTATATTCTAACAACTGGAGCTTGGAAAGCCTTGTTTTTAGAAAACAACAATGTATTACCAAAGAAATTTCACACAGATCATGCTGCTGTTTTCAGTAAATTTCAAGGCAGAAAACTAAAATACTCTGGCCTCAGGAGAGACAGTTTTTAACCTTTTTATTTAAAGTACATATTCTCCTTAACCTCAAGGGGATCTCATGTCAAGCCCTGAAGAGGTACACTTACCCTTCTCTTTAGGAAATATTCACTAAGTATAGAGTTTTCTGTTCTTTCTCTCTCTTTTTTCTCCACCATCATTTTTTATTAGATATTTTCTTTATTTACATTTCACATGCTATCCCGAAAGTACCCTATACCCTCCCCTCGCCATACTCCCCTACCCACCCACTCCCACTTCTTGGCCCTGGCGTCCCCCTGTTCCCCTGTACTGGAGCATATAAAGTTTGCAAGACCAAGGGGGTCTCTCTTCCCGATGATGGCCGACTAGGCCATCTTCTGCTACATATGCAGCTAGAGACTCCACCATTATTTATTTATACTATATCTCTTGCTATCTAGGTGGAGAAATCTAATCTGGTGGATTTTAAAATCAGTATAAACACTCGATATAGTCTATCAGTTGTATTTATCGCAAATAAATGTATACTCACATCTGGCTATTCAAAATTCTGATTATTTAATTTCATATAAGGCTTCCAGGTCTAGTGATAAGAAGTCCTACTTCTGAGTCCTGTGGCATATTTACCAGACTCACCTTGAGAGTTTAAATTGTTAATTCTCAGCATGAGCTTTTGTCTTGCTGATTTGATTCTTCTTTTCAGTATCAGTTTGATCATCTGTTCATTCAAGTGGGTCAGTTTTCTACTTGCTCTTTTGTGTATATATTTTTTGTATATATTTTTATAAAATACTAGACAGACCCTCAAATGTCTAATAACTCATTATAATTTGAGGACGTGCGCCACATTTCTTAAAGGCAGGCACATGCTTCAATGGAATAGACTGTACACATTTTTACATTTCTTTTTTGTTATGCTCCTTTCTTGTATCGCCAATATCATAATATTCTCTCTATATTATTTTTCCAACAATATCATTAAAATATATGATCATTTCTCTGATTCTTTGGGAAATGATTAGAACACTATGTCTTTCTTTTTTCTTTTTTTTTTCTTTTCTACTGTTCTCTTTTATTGTTTTAATGTTGTTACTTCTTTTGTTTAACTTTTTAAGACTATCTGTATATGTAGTTTATGCTGGATTGACATCCAAATCCTCATGCTTCGGTTTTCCTTTTCCCAAGTTATTATATTACAAGGTATATTATCTTGGCTTAGAAATTCATTATTTCTCACATGAGTTATAGGCACTGTGAAATATAGAAAAACCCATGAAATTAGAATTAGATATCATGCTATAATTTTGTAATTTTATTCTTAAAATCTCAGTGACTAGTTTATCCCTTTGAAATACCTATCTCATGAAATTAAGTACATTATGTATATAATTATATGTATATGTGTAATGTATATATCTAATACATAATACATATATAATGCATTATATATATGCACATATAATGTATATAAATAATATGAAAAATAGGAAAGTGAGCATTATTTAGCTGTTTGAAAACTCTCTTACTTATTAGTTCTATGTAACCTGGCTTCCCAGAGGCTGAAGGATGAATAAATATAATCTCTTTATAAAATCAAGATCATCTACCATTCACCCATTAATGTCAAATATTCTATAATATGTTACTGCTCAATGATTTATTCTTGATATGTAGCTGGTGTTGTTTCTTCTTGTTTTCTTCTGCTATTTTACTAATATTGAGAATATACTGTCGGATCAGAAAAATTACCCCTAACAACATAGCCTATTCAGAATACTGTGATGAATAAATCAATGCAAAATTGACTCATCCTTAGAAACCCTCATTGAGAGAAACTGAGAGAAAGAGAGGGAAGGGAGAGAGAGTGGGGAGAGAGGAGAAAAAGGAAGGGTATGGGAAAAAGACTCTAAGCTGGGGAATTGGTGAAAGAGCTTTAGACTTATTATAAAGTCCAGAGAGTCATCCAAGTATGAGTGAGGTTGATAAGATTTTAAAGTTTAAATTATTTGTCTTGAGTTTTCAGAGATTTCTGTAATTAACCTGAGGAGAGAATAAAGTAATCTACATCCCAAGAAGGTAGACAATTGTCTTGCTAAAGGTTGCTTCTTAGACTAAAGAGACAGTGAGCCCACCTGAGGAGAAAGCTGACTGAGGAGAAACCTGTTCCCTGAGTCACTGCAGGGTCAGAAATAGTAGGTGGTCCCTACAGAATTCAGTGGGGCTAGCCACCTGTGGTAGGGTGGATAAGGAAATGAGAAAAAAAAAAAAGAGGAAAAGAGGCTTTGTGTTTGTCACTGACTGGAATGACAAAGTATTTGAAAATAATAAAGAATTGGCTGGAGCAGGTTCCTGTTGGAAATGGAGCTAAGGTGCTGCCAGGGTTGGTGTGGCAAAACAAAGAGCTTGGGAGGATTCTATTTTGTCATTTCACTGCATTTCCAACCCTATGGCATTAAACATGAACTTGAAAATCTGTCAACATTTTTTCCCTTTGTTTCTGACATGTTTTCATCTATTTTAGAGATTCTGATAAATCATTTCGCCCTTCCCTTTCCTGCTTTCAAACCCTCCAATATCTGCTCTCTTTCAAATTCATGACCTCTTTAATCATTAATTATTGTTAACATACATTTATGTGTATGCATATATATCTATATTACTTCATAAAACATACTCAATATTTTTTATTTTAGTTATTAAAATAAATTTTATTTATCTTAAAATTTTGCACTACTGTGCCAACCCAGGCTCCTAGATATAATATTGATGAAACTTTTAAAGGTTTATAAGTGCATAACATTGTCAGCCTAATCAGATAACATTATCCTGGTAGTGATAGGTAATTGAAGAGGAAAATCACAGCAGAGTATATATTGGCAATCTACTGTAAAATGCCACAGCAAGTACTTTTAAGTGAATGTATCCTGCAACAGGATATGCTGCCACAGCCTTTTTCAGATTAAAAACAAGGAAACCTTGCCTGAATCCAATTATATTAAATCGTATTAATATTAAAATTTTTAATATTTTAAGTATTTATAGAAAATCCCTCTATAATTCATACTCAATATATGTTTTCAGGGCTGAACATTTTAAAAACAGGTAGAGTATAATACACTAAAGTCAATTTTTTTGTTTTTTGAGACAAGGTTTTTCTGTGTAACCCTGGCTGTCCTAGAACTCATTCTGTAGACAAGGCTGGCCTTGAACTCAGAAATCCACATGCCTCTGCCTCCCAAGTGCTGGCATTAAAGGCATGTGCCACCACACCCAATTTACAGATCTTAAATAACTTTTTCTTGCATCATCATAGTCTACACTCAAGACCCTATAAAAATCCATTTATTTCTCTAAAGATATTTCTACAAAAGTTAATTGTTGTATTTGCATAATATGCATACATTATATATAAGTATATTTTTCCATATATATGAAAAGACAAATAAGCAAATAGTAGCTTGGTATTTTGAAAACTAAGAACCTTGTAGATAGAATCTCAGTATATCATCTACATGAATAGTACAGTATTATGTCATTAATTTAATTAAAATTCATGAGATTTGATCTCAGCAAAGTTCACATATAACCTCATAAGACTACCTAAAATTTTTCTGGTTGAAATTTCCTTAAGATTAATTCTATTTTATGTTGTTTTCTAGGAGTATGAAATAATACATGTCTCATCAAACTGTTCTTTATAACATAGTAAAATTTTCCAAAGTTTTTTTTTTACATCAGCTCTTAAGTCTTCAGATATTGTTAACAGTAGAAATAAAAGTTCAAATGTCTATATAAAAGAGTACCATGTACTATATAATAAATAAGCATAACAATTAAAAGTAGAAAGGCATTGAATTAGGACCAAGACAAATAAAATAGCATCATTGTCCTCATTCCATCTGAATTTCAAAAACCAAGAGAAGACAAATAAATTTTCATAAAATGTATATTTTATTTACAAAAATAATTCTGGTGGAAGTGCTTCTGTTACTGACTTGAAGTCTACTCCAAATGAGTTTAACTTATGGTTAAGCCATATTGATGTTTCATTCCCTTTTAGTGCTACCAGAGACAGATGTTGACTATGTTAAAGCTAGTACAGAGTAAATGATTATATTTTTCTTTATCAAATCTAATGTAGGACATTAGAACTGTGTATTTTACTATGATTTCATAGGACAACTAATGTAATTTTTTTTCTGGGGAATATAATTCTTTCATTATACTGACACTTGTGTTCTTGCTTTGTAATGGAATTTCAAGAATTAAAGGAAGAAATGGTTATAATATCCAAATTCACTACAAATGCATATATTCCTTAACAACAATTTAAAAATATTTCTATGTGATGAAAATTTACTTGAACTGACTAATGTTAATATTCCTTTTACTTATTTATCTCATTTAATATGTATATTTGGCCTCTTCACTACAAACCACTATGTTTGAGTAAGGTGCTGCAAAGGCCGTAGTATAGATGTTTGATAATGTGTGAAGGAAATCTATCACTTTTCAAAATTATTTTAAAAAATTATATTTCCTAAAATTACTTGATTTGATATATCAGAGGGTCCAATTTTTTTTATCTTTCATCAAGTATATATACAACACAATAGGCTACCTGTTTTGAAAGATGAATGCCTTGTGATCTGCTATTTTGTAATTTCCTGATTATTATTTATTTCACATATCTCATTGTCATTTATGTACCAAATGTTCCATGGGGTAGAGAGAAATATGATCAACTTTGCCTTAGATATTATAGGGAATAGTTAGAAGCACCTGTTATCAATAGTATTCTTTTCACTCCACATTCATCTTGCCAAATTTATCTCTCCTTTCTCTCTGTTAAAGACAAAGAGTTACTTTGAAACCCCATTATATTTCGGGGAGTATCTTTTCTCTAATTCAGGGCTCCAGTTCTTATATCATTACATACTTTAAGTTCCTATGAATAACCAAATCTTCATCATTGTATTTCTTTCTCAGTTGTCTTCCTTCCTGTATCTGCTGTCCCTTTTCTTGGCTAATATTGTCTTGAGTTCTCAAAAGGGCCTACTTTCTACCTCTGATTTCTAGCCACACTTTCATAGTGCATACTTTTGAAGTAACATTTTTTTTAATGACTCTGTCACAGCTGCTGTTATGGAAATTAAATGTGACCTGTGGTTTTCAGAGGCAAAGCTAATCTTTGAGCCTTATTTTGCAAGAGTTCCCTAGTGTTTCACATTGTTTCTTCCTAGCTATTTTTAGTCACTATGACAATGTGGCTTCCTAGCCCCACCCTTTTCCTTAGTGACTTTTTTCCCCTGTTGTGACTGATAATTCCTCCTTCCTGCCCATTCTCCTTTGAATATATCAAACTAGTTGTCCATCAAGGTTGGATATATTTTGCATATCCATTGAATATATTTATGCTACCTCTGTATTATTTCTCAAGTAAAAGTCATGTTCGGCTAATAAGGTGTAGCCCAGATTTTATCTTTCTTGAATTATCCATTAAACAATTATTAATGTTGTGTGTTTCAAATTTACAATGCTTATAATTCTGCACTGAAATTCAAACAATACCTTATTTTTCACATTCTGTTAAGTGTTAAGGATCTACTCCTATTACTAGATTATAGGTACCATGACTTCTGAGGAGAGTCAAAAGAAATATCATCTTCACAGTATTAAAGGTTCTGTGTCAACAATAATATTTGCTTCATGGTCTCAATTCTTACTGTTTGGAACAGTGTCTGTCACATACCAGACATTCAGTATGTGCTATATAAGGAGACACTGTAGCACTTACAAGAGTTTTTGAAGCATAGTGCACACTACACAAAGAGTTGTTACAAATTCAGAACATACTATTTCAATGATTGTCTCTGTTTTCAAGAGAGTGTGATTAGTGCCCATTAGTATAGAGATGATGAAGCACACTTTTCAAATTGAGTTCAGTCTTAGTTTGTTAATCTCTATTAATTATTCACTCATTTCTATAAAAATAAACATTGACTATTGAGAGAGAAAAGTAGCACAGAAAGCTTTGCTGTTTATACCTTTATGTTCACATAATAATGAAGCAATAATTTGCTATGGCTCTAATGCAGGTACAAAAACTTTTGTGCTGTGGCCATCCCTGCTACCTCTTTCTGCCCCAACATCACGTTTCCCTTCCATCCTAGCTGTCTTTCTGTCTCCCAAACCAATGCCAGAATTTTTTTTTCTCTCAAATGAAAGTTTGAGCTGTTACCTCCTGAGAATCCAGGGATCGTCCCTCATACTTCACATCACTGAACTTCCAGGCACCTCTCCATTCTCACCTGCCATTCCTACACATACTTCCCCACCCACCTGCTCCTAAAAGGATCTTCTCACACTGCTTGATTCCATCTGTGCCACTGAGAGTGTCCTGTCACCTCCTTTCCTCCACCTTCACTCTGCCAGGTTAGCAGAAGTATTTGCTCAGATGTCTCCTACTTCACAGAAATCTTCAGGGATTTTAATTTTCTGGGCTAGGTTTTCCTTCCAAAAATAAGATTATTCATGTGGACATAAAACATACTTCTCGAATATCATAGTTCATGTGCCAATTTGTCTTCAACTGCAAAAGCTTTTGAGGACACAGCCCAGACATGAATACATCTCCATACCCAATGGCAGAGTTATTCTTTATTAACAGGATGAGCAAGCAAGAAAAAAAAATATGAAAATTCCTCTGCATCCACCATTCTTCTATGTCCCTAACTAGGAGGGACCAAAAGTTGGGAGAACTGTAAATGTTTTAAACAGTGAGGAAATACATACAGTCTCAGTGTTTGGTAATAAATGTTACAGGACTATCAATGACTCCATCTAGAACAATTATCCTTGGGAATTACTATGCAACAAATGTTCTAGAATGTACGATAGAGTTGTAACATTTAATGGCTCATAGTTCAGATTCATACAGAACAGAAAGTTCTACAGAAATCTGATGTGCCTATTGGAGACGGAATCTTCTATTGTGTGTTACAGGATATTGGTAGTGTAGAATAGAAAGAGCTGTAGCCTGGACATTTCGAAACTAAAAGTACTCTCACCTGTGCTACTCCTCTTACTACTAGTGAATCCATCTTATCAAAATACAGGTTACATGTAAGCTTTTCACCTAAGCTTAATGATTGTAACAATCACAATGATTAAAAATCAGAAAAAACCTCTAATACCAGAATTATATTATCAAAGTAAAAAAAGTACATATGTTTGGGGGGTACAGTATTACATCTATTAAATCATTTCATTTTTGCTTAATTAAAAAGGTAAAATTCATCCTGATTGTTTATAGGTAAAAAGCCTGTTCTGAATTTTTTTAAAAATGTACTAAATATTAGTAAAATATTATTTTTAAAACCCATAAAAAGTAAAGATGGTTGCTTTTGCTTGGGATATTTGGGAAGTGTAATCATTTTGGATTTGGAGACATTTAAGTCTATACTTTTGGCTTTGGATACATTTAAGTGGATGTAAATTTGTGAGTGAATTGTTCAGGAAATCCATTTCTATACTTCTTAAAAAAAGAGATTCTCAAAATGATATGGAGTATATTATAAATCATTCCAACATTCATACTAGTGTTTAGAATAAGCAACAAACATGAAGGATAAAATATATTGGCATAATATCAGCTGCTGGATAGTGGAAGCAGATGTGTGCATTGAAGAAAGGAGATGCACAGAAACTTAGCTGAACTACCGGACAGCTGTAATAAGAAACAAGCAAACTCCAACTGTAACGTGCACAATTTACTGAATGATATTTTCCTATACAAGAGAAGACAAGGTGCGTTCTGAAATCTCTAGAAGGCATCTGAGGAGTGTAGGGACACTAACAGGCTGCTGGATAAAAATGATTTCAGAAAACCTTACATGGCTACGAAGTTCTGACAAGACTTCACAAATATTAGGATTTTTTAAAAAGTCACTTATGTGAATTATGAGTAATGACTTTTATATTTTGTACATGACTTTATAACATTAAATATGCAAAAGCTCCTTTTCATTCTTCTAAGACAATAGTTTTCAATTTCCTTCTTAGATAAATCTGTTGTTAATGAGTTTTTTTTATTACCATCATAGACTGAAAAACAACTGCTAAGAGAAAGGACTGGGCCATCATCTCCTCTTGTTGTGTGCAAGCACATTTTCTTTTGCCCCCATGGGAAGATTTGGGAAGAGTAAAGGGTTTTGTTGTGAGTCAGACTACAGAAACGGTAACATAGAGCAGAACAGAACTGTAGCTGGAACTGTTGGACTGACTGCAGTTCCAGATACAGGGAATTTTTTAAGATAGGTCAAGTACATGTTCCCACTCCTAATCCTGTGGTTCACTAATCTTCCGAATGTTTCTGTGCAGGCTGATGGAGAAGCTGCTGGTGTTTTAAAAGTTTGGGAACTTATTCTGTCACTCCATTTCTATCCCTCAAAAACCTCTATTCATGACCCCAGGATAAAAAACACTAATTCAGACCTAGTTCTGTGTTTTAGTATTGAGGAATTCTACTTCCAAATAGCACTAAGTAAGCCTCCAGAATCTCCACATGTGTTATCATCAGGAAAGAAGCACCTATATATATGCCCAGGAGACCCACTCTGCCCATAGAGAGTAGAGTCAACTGGTTCATTCTAGAGGAGGTTTTGTAGCTCGCAGAAGGTCAAGGGTTATCCTCTCTTTTTAAAATCTAGTTTTATGTTCTCATGACCCAGTTTCCATTTATACTTCCCCTACATATTATCACAATTAAATGCAAAAGTAAGTTTGAAGGAGAAACATGGTGCAGAATGGACAGCTTCTGCCACCAAGGCAGAGCCTACCTATCTCTATTTTTTCATCTGGCACTGATACCTTACTCCTAGAGTGGGGGATCCTTACCTTACTCCTAGAATGGGGGATCCTTTTGCTTTTCATCTACCTATTTTCTGCCAGGATCTATGTAAAGCAATCACTTTGTTATCTAGATTCCAGGAACTTCTCTCACTGGTGCCCACTCTCAGCATCTTAGAAACCAGGACCATAGATGAATGCATATTCTCACTATCTCCCATCACCCTATACCTGGTACAACTGGGTAGATGAGAGAGCTGTTCTTAGAGAAGAAAGTCTTAACTCTCTTTCCAAACCCTTACCCAAACCTCAATTGTAACGCACCTCTTCAAAACACCTAAATATTTTCACACATGTGATGCCTTCATTCCAGACTTCGTGTGTCAGGCAGCCTGGCTTACCCTACTGGAAATTATCTTCCTACAGTTCTGGAGGCTGAGACATTTAACTTGCCATTAAGGCGGTGGTATACTGAGGCCTTTGCTCTTGCCTCAACAGAGGTCCTATCTCATTGTGTGCTTGTAAAAAAACCTTTTCTTTGAGCATTCCTAAAAGATGATAGGAAAATAGAACAAACTCTTCAGGGTCTCTCCTTAGTGCTAAGTCCACCATGAAGGTTCTATCCTTGTTGTCTCATCTAACCTTGGTCATCTCCCAAAGTCTCTATCTTCAAATGTCATTGCTTTGGGAGTCAGTATGAATTTGCTTGGGGTAGGGTGAAAAGGGACTCAAACATTCAAACCCTAGCACATAGGCCAAGCTTTTTGTCAATTTTCCAAAGGAGAAACCAAGGCCAAGAGAAGTAAATATATTGTCCACTAAGTCTACAAGAGACAGACCTAAGAATGACAGTGTCTATGTGGATGGACCAGCTATGCAGATGGTCTTGAGCCAGCTCTTCCTTCCATCCACTCGCCAAGAACACAGAGCTTAAAGCTTAAAGGGCGGAGAAGTGTTAAAATAGTGTCTTGGTTTGAATATGCTTGACCCAGGGAGTGGCAATATTAGGAGGTGTGACCTAGTTGGAGTAGGTGTGTCACTCTGGGTGTGGCCTTTAAGACCCTCATCCTAGCTGCCTGGAAGCCAGTCTTCTACTAGCAACCTTCAGATGAAGATGTAGAACTCTCAGCAATGCCTGCACCATGCCTGCCTGGATGCTGCCATGTGACTGCCTTGATGATAATGGACTGAACCTCTGAACTTGTAAGCCAGCCTCAATTAAATGTTGTCCTTATTAAGAAGAAGGAGGAGGAGGAGGAGAAGGAGGAGGAGGAAGAGGAGGAGGTTGAACAAAAATTAGGGTAGATGATTTGAAACGTTGGAGACCACTCTCGACCAAACTGGAAAGCCATAAAATAAAGACAAGTTACCAGAAATTCTTCAGACTAGAATGGACTCCTCCTAACACTGGCCTTAGATCACATGACTGGACCCTACCACCTCTTTTGGAGGCTGCCAGGAAGATGACAACGTAAAAAATGTCTTCTATTAGCTTCTACTAAGTTGACTTCAGAAAATCATGGAGAAATCATGAGTACTTTTTATCACTGGAAAATTCAAAACTTGCATCAGAACAAAATGAGTCTTTTAGGTAATATTTATAAATCATTTGGGGGTGATAATCGTATTGTTAATATTAAAGTCATTTATAGAATTTCTACTGAAAAGAAACCCAAAAGTAAAAGACTTCCATAAAGAAGTTGAAGTATAAATAATATGCTGAACTATAAATCTAAGTTAGCTTCCAATGCTCTTAAGAGAGCTTTATTCTTAATAAAACTGTATGCTTTTTCTTTATGTAAGAAACAAAATAAAAAGCATTGTGTATATTTTGTTGACTCTTGATTTAAGTAATTCTAAAATATTAATCAATGAAAGTAAAATGAAGCAAAATATGTTTTGATCAATTTCTGGCCATTCTTCATAAAATGCTTTATTGAATATTATAAAAAATTTTTTACAAAATGCACATGCTATTAAACTTATTAAAGCTTGGTATATGCATTTCTAATTGCTCATCTGTCTATCATCTGTTTATGCATCCATCAAATTATGGACCTGTATTATTTGATAAATGTTAAAGGGACATGTTGAAAATATATTTAACAAAGTCAGGAAGAGGTTACAAAATGTAGTCAAAATAAAATGAACTTAAGTATAATCTTTAGAATTTTTTTCAACACAGTAAAAGAAACTAAAATAGCTTATTTCTTCTTGAGGTTTTATTAACATAAAAAATCCTTAAAGTTATCTTCATCTGCAGTACAGTACATCACACCTTCAATTAGCTGCTGAATCCTTTCAAGTATATTTTGCTAAAATAATGGGCAATGCATACTAGTGCTCTGTATTTGGTATTATTAAGCTGATGGAAGCAAAAATGCAGACCTACCAGAAGCAGAACAAATGGATAAAAAAAAATTAACGACACCGAAATGGAGATAAAAGTGGCATTTGAACAACAACAACAACAACAACAACAACAAATCTCAGGGTGTTTCTGTTTTCTCAAAAAACACATTACTATCATAGAAAATACTACTGGAAGAATCAAGAATGATTTTGTTTTCTTTGAAAATTGTTGGAGGTGCTGAAAATAAACTCTACATTACATCATTACTTGTTCATGGCTGTCAGCAGTAAAGAAAGTTGTCTTCTACACATGCTTACTCACGTGTGTGGCACTTCCTCTTAGGATGCTTTTCACATAAATTATCAGAATATATTGACTCAAGTTAGCTATATACATGCTCGATATTTCCAATGTCTTCTGAATAACCTGCTCATCATGTACATTGTATAAAACACGGACGGAACAGCAGGCTCTGAAAGCCTATTTTTGATGTTGCTGAGTTCTATACTATTTTATTTCAAATATTACCTTCACTACTTATGACTGGCATGCATTAAAATACAAACCTCCATTAAATGTGAGGGGAATGATGCTTACCTATTTATAAATGCTTTAAAAGTTAAATGCATGGGATTAAATGAATAAAACTTAACTAAGTACGGTGATTCGTGCTGAAATGGTGCAGACCAGGTATTTTGCTTTTCTTCTCCAGCTTGGCAAACATCAACTCTGGTATTAACTTATTCATTAATGGTGCCTTGATATTTCACCACAGTAATCAATGTGAATTGAAATGGCCACAGGAACAAATCCTCCCATTTAGAGACAAAATTTATAGAAAATGCACATTTTGCTAAGGTACATTTCTACTATTAAACTTCAGCCATTTAAAAATTTAATAAATTTTAATAACCTTTGCTTTCTTGTATCAAATAAAAGGAGACATTTTTTAAGATATTTCAGGTTAGATTGGTTAATGTTCTAATATAGTTTCCTCTCTTTTACATAGCAGTAAGAACCTAGCGAATTTTACTGCTGTTCTGTGGATCTAGATAGCCAGAAAGAAAAACAGACATACATATACAGAAGAAAGACAGTCAGACAGATAATGTAGAGATGAGACAGATGAGGAAAAGGGAGAGATGCCAACTATACTAATTACCTGTGGTTATGTAAAGGCACCATTCAGATCCAACTTAACTTGATGTCTCCAAAGCAGTCATCATTCCTCATATATTAAAATAAACATTACTAAAGTAACCAATAAACAAAATGAATGGGTCCAAAAATAAAGTAAATGTTAGAGCTAATCTTCCTTTAAAAAAATGGAAGTCAATATTCTGGTATGAACTACAGATCCCCTCAATCTGCCTTTCAGCTTCATAAGAAAGTTCCTGTTTATTTCACACTAATGTGTATAAATTATTCATTTTACAGGAAGCATTTCTATTGGGAACCTCACCTTTAAATTAGCAATTTTTTCATGAGTAATGTTAACTTAAGTATACAATAACTTTGACCTTTTAAGAAAGATAGTCTCTTTCCTAAGACAATATCTTTTGATATAGAAATTGAAGACTCAGTGTTTTACTATAGTTTATATTTTCAAGCACAATCAGCTAGACATTTCTTTTTCTAGAGGAGAAAATAAGCAAATGCACTACTGCTATAGCTTAGTAGATAGAAGGGAGCTGCAGAATTGCAGTAAATGTTTATGTTTTTTGCTGTGATTTATTATTTAAAAATATACTATAAAGATGTCACAAAATACATCATATACAAACTTCACTGACTGTATATTGCTTTATAAACTATATTCAGTGTGTTACCTCTTGGTCTCCTTATCTATCAAACTCCTATAAAAGGGCAAGTTTTGTGCTATGTATTCATATAATGAGATCCAGTAGTAAAATGTGCCTAAAAGGCTTATATCAATCATAGAGCACCACTTCCCCATGACCATTTAAGTATCTTCAAGTAACAATCCAAGGCTACAGGAAGTGTGCATACTAGATAAGGATCCCATTTGTTCCTGCTGAGAATAAGTTAAAACAGAGTTGTCTCACTACCCAGAAAGCTTTCATGGTAAAGTACAGAAAGAGTCATTTGTTTAAACCTTATTATACAAACAAGGATTTATGTGAGGTCATCCTTCAATATAATATAAATTTTAATGTGAACATATATTTATTGTTCGGTGATGAATATAAAGTTCCTTTTGTTTGGAGTACATCTAAATATATAGGCATAGACATTTTGACATGTAGGTGAATGCATGTTTCTAGTGAAGTTTCAATATGATTTGAAAACTCCCTAAGGTCATATACTCCAAAGCAGCAAAACATATTTTAGAACCATCACTAACTGACTGTGAAGCTAAATGCCCTTAGTTTAAATGTGATCTTTCATTGGAAGGAATCTACAAGATATATGTTGTATACACATAAATAGTGTTGATATCCTGATGACAAATATTAAGCAATCTAATTATCATATATTTATTTAAAGATTGATTGATGGAAAATTTCTTTTTATTTTATGTAAAATAGCATTAAAATCTCTTTATTGTGGTACACGGGAAAGAATCTTAGTTGTCTCTGAAGAAACCATTAGTGAATATTTCACAGTGATTAAAATAACTAAAACATCAAAAGTAATATGAAGTTATACCATATGTACTTAAAAATAACTTTCAGATGGGTAATCCATACGCAGTATCTTATATTTCTTTCTCATGCATCACTGTAAATAAGCTCATGTTTATGTGGTATCTATGAGAATACACTGAGGCAAATTCGGAGCAGCCAAATCTGTCTTAGCTATTATTGCAAATGTAAATATCTATTTTGACACTACAATCAAAGCTAAAAATAAAACAACATGGATAAGAAGTATAAAATCTGTATCAAGTTGTTCGTCTAAAATTGTTTTCCAGATTTGTAATAAAATTGATGGCATTATATTCTTAAATATCAAGCTGGTGCATGCCAAATTTTCCTTGTTAGTCAAACCCAAATTAGGCAAGGTTAGAACACTTTCCATAACATCAGAACCTCTAGAGTAGAATCACGTTCCTATTTTAAGAAGATTCAAGGTCACTATCAATTATGAGTGTGAGACAGAAAAGCTTTTGTTGTCTAGGATCATGGTGAGCTTTGCACTTCCTCTGATATATTATCAACGGTCTAGTCCACTGTGCGAACAGCATTGGTAGTCCTGATAAGCTTATGAATATGACTTTGCACGCAGTAAGCACGGGAGGACGTCACTCACCTTGTTCGAGTGGCTGACTTTTAGTTGAAGTAGTTTTCATCTTGAGTGCCTCCCTAACAGACATGTCACAGCAGGAGCCTTTGTTAGTGTCTTGGTCACTGTCCGCCTGATCGCTGTCCCCGTGCCCACTGTCTCTCAGGCTGGCTCTTTCTGGGTCCTTAAACGTGGAGCTACTGAAATACATATGAAGAAAAAGAGGAGAGGGTGTTGTCTCTACCAGTTTTAACCTGGAGTGTAGTCTCTTGCAAAGCAATTTTGACACGAATGCAAATGGGGAAGCCGAGAAAGTTATTTAATGGGCCTTACCTTTGAACAAACTGCTGCCTGCTGCCCATGTAATTGGGCTCTGCGGGAAAATTGTCTGTCTGTGAAAGAGAAGGAAAAAAAATACGTATAGTTGTACACTGGACAAATCTCCTGCAGAGCAACAAGATTTCCTAGTGGAAAAATGATTAATAATTCAAAATTTTTCTTAATCTTCAGATTTGTACATTTTAATTAAATTGGAAATTGCTGACATGTAATTATGCACTCAGAACAATTAAATGATTCCGGTCCACAAATTACCTGTTAAAGTAAACAATGAACCTGTCAAAACTGGCATTATCCATTAGTTCCAGGATGGATAATGCTATCAATGGTGTTTCTTTACGCAGATAGTAAGATTGAACATTGAGGGAGGAGTGGGAAAATGACCTAATTTCTTCGTATTAAAGTGTGCATTTATTTAAAAACACTGATTTTTATACATAATTGCATCATCTGCTGGGACGCCATGCCATTCCTCATGTAAGAACATGTAAAGTCATCTACTCAGTTAAAAGGTTGATGGGCTTCCCTCAGAATTTTACTAGGAATGGATAGATACAAGAAAATCATAAATGGTTGGATTCACTTTTAATTCATTCTAAACTACATTCTAACTATAAAACCTACTATCAAACAACTTAATGGAAATGGGTATTACTTTCAGGAGCGAAATAGGATTTTTGAAAGTTACTTAAGTATTAAAAGTAAAGACGTTAAAAAGCGAGCCTTGTCGTTTTTACTGCTTCCAAACTGACATGGAGCTCTGCCAACAAGAACTGAGTTCTCCTTGTATCATGGAACAGAGTCTTTTGGGAGAAATAGACTGGATCTTTCATAGATCTCCCTATACTGTACATTCACACACGTTACTTCTTCGTGCAGCTGACTTGGTGACAATGCTTCTCTTGTTTTCTGCATTTCTTCATATCACGCTATTATGCACTGGGGCAGCAATGGGGAAGTATAGGACCATCCAGCATACAAGTATCAGACATGCTGAGCATGTAACGCATGGAAGAAGCAGACCAAGGTAAGGCTTATTGCCATGAAATATGTGCTTTCCTTGTCAGTAAGGTTAATTTTTAAAAAGTAGGGTTTGTTTTATTGCTTTCTATGTAATATTACATTTATTTGGCTATGTGAAGTATTGCTAGTAAAAAATAAAATGTGTTTATGAAAATATTGAAAGTATTTTGAAATATTAAAATATTTGAAAATATATTGAAGAGCAAATTGAAAATATATTGAAGAGTGATGAAAATATTATACTGACATCCTTGTCTGTTAAAAGTCTGAGATGATAAAAATATATAATTTTCTTAATCTGTAAACTTTTTTCTATCTATGTAGACTCAATGATGTTTATCAAGCCACATGCAAGGTTAGCTGAGCAGTATGAATTCAAGCTGTACCAAATTGTATTGAACAGTTGGTATTTTCATCATCCTGTACCTGAGTCTGAAGTCCCTGAAGCATCCTCAGGCACCTCAACCTGAATTTGGTGAAGCTGTTTCTTTTTACTCCCAAAATGACAGACTAACCACTTCAAGGAAAACTCTGACTCCCAGTAAAATGACTGATGCTGAACTAAATAGATATCGCCGTGCTACAAAAGCCTGCCTAATTCTAAAAGTATCTACTAACTTAGCAATTCTGCAGACTTGATCAAATGTATCTTGTTATTTATGGTATTTAAAAATCTGTATCAAGTTCTTTATTACTGCCAGAAAAGAGCCATATATAAATATTTTGGACAAGTTCAGGGGAAAAAAAGAGTACAGTATGTTAACAAGACAGTAAAGAAGTAAAGGAAATTTGGAAGACAGAAAGCATCACCTTCTGTAGATAGAATAAGGCCTTCCATAGTATTAATTAGGTGAAGCTTTTTAAGTGTTGTGTTCAGAGAGGCTTATGAGAAGGACTGAAGAAACTTTTCTCCTCTCATCCTAAGAGCAGTTTCCAGGAAATTTGTGCATATTAATAAAGTACATTCTCCCTTTGAACAAAGTATTATAAAAGAATGTGTGTTCATAAATACATGCATCCATAATTGTGAACATCACATCAGTACTGTTATCTACAATTGTTTAGAGGGTGGTAAAGAAACAAAGGGAGAGAAAAAGTCATTTGGTGAGAACAAGAAGAAAGTTAAAAGCAGAGGGTCAAGCTAGAGAAAAATACAGAGAAAAGAAAAGAAAAAGAAAAATATCCATGAAAGAGAAGGATAGGAGGAGTGAAAAGAAACACAAGACCAAAAAAAAGTATGGTTTAGAATCCCAAAGCTTTAAAAACTACAAATATAAAAGCTTACAACTTTATCAGTAACACAGTGTCAAAGTTTAAGAATGTCTGTATGTACTGATTAAAGTTGCTTGGGAAGCAAGAGACTATAGTTTCTGTGCAAAGTAGCCATTTGGCTTTTTACAAACACACAACTAATTTACTCTAAAAAGTATATAGTTTTAATATAGACAGCAAAATTCTCATTATCTGTGATCAGGGAGGTCCAAAAACTAATTCAACATTATCCAACTATGAAATAGGTACTAGTTTCATGGAAAAGAAAAAAATGTAAAATAAATTCAGTACTATCAGCATCATTTATTAAACCTAGCTACTGTACTTTAATTTTGAGTTTTGGTTTGTACAGGAATGCTGCTTAAGTTTTAAATATTGGAAGAGAATAAAATATGTGTTCAGACCTTTACAACACTTTAGCTTTCTGCAGAGTATATTTCCTCATAACAGAACAGATCTGAAATAACACAGAACTAAATATGATTTGCCCTTTCTGTAGTGGTTTGGTTATTTTATTTGTTAGAAACAATAAACACTCAGAAATTCTTTCTCTTTTTTTTTTTTTTGGCACAAGCAAACAGATCAACACACCTAAGCAAGCAAACACTTAAGATGATTAAGTTTTGCAGAATATAATACTCATCTTTGATAATATTCTTCCTTTAGTCCTTCGCCAATACTCACCAAAGCACATTGCATTATTAAATCAGGTTCACAAAGATATTTATGCCATCAACAATAAATAATAAGCTGTTCCCAAGATGTACCACTTTCTGAGACATGTTATCCTAGTAAAATTGTGAAGCTCAAATCATACGTGTTTTTTTTTAAACACACACATAACTGAGAAGACTAAAAAATGTATACAATAAGACTAAACCATGTTGGCTAAAATGAGTAAATTTTATTTGTAAAATAAATTTTATGTCATTTACAAGCACCTAAGATGTGAAGATTAGGTCGATCATCAGGGAGACAAGATTTTATGTTGTCAAAATAGAGTAAATGGATATTCTGAAAATGCCAAATTATCTATATCAACTCTATAAATTTTCAGTAAATGTGATATAAATTGCTCAACTGTACTAATTGAGTAATCATAAAAATATAATGTATTATCAATTTAATAATAATAATATTATGCATATATGAATTAACAAATATATAATTATAATGCAAATTTATAAATAAAATAAAATAATAAAATAACATATGCTGTATCCCTAATGTGAATATGAAATATGAATATATCATATATTATGTATACACACATATAAAATGGTGAGAGCTTGCAAGGTTTTCTCCCAGGCAAGGAGATCCAAATTCACATCTCTTTGTCACTGGACTAGAAGGCCTACCAAGTTCAGTAAGGCACATGAAATGAATAAATGACATACAACTTGTAAATGGATAAAATGTGATGACCTAAATCCCAGATCTACATGGACACATAAGCAAACATCTACAATGGGAAACTTTCTCATATGTTATATTACATTGTGTATTGAGTGTTTTGCCTACATGTATGTATATGCACTATGTACATACCTAATGCCTATAGAGGTCAAAGGAGAGCAGTGTGTTCCCTGAAACTGGAGTTACAGATGGCTATGAGTCATGGCATGGGAGTTGGGTATCAAATATAAGTCCTCCGTAACAGCCACTAGTTTATTTAACTACTGAGCGATCTCTTCACCTCCCAACTTAGGTAATTTTTAATTAAAAAATAAAATTTATAATATCCCATTGAATTCTCTTTGTATCGCTTTTTCTCCTTCAGGTTGGAAATGGAAGATAGAAATGAAAATTTATGTAGAAACTCAGTATCACTATGCTTTTTGCATTCTTTTTAAAATTTTTTACACTTTATAAGGTTGTTATTAAATTATTTGATATTTGGCTCAATATCAGTTTTAATTTCCACGTTCATTATAACTATGAAATTCTTTTTGCAATTTTAGGTATTTTTTCATAGGTTGTTAAAGGCTAGATTTTTGTACAAACTATGATCTGAGATACATATGTACTAGTGGCATGAACTTATCCTCTGATCTGATGGATGTAATTAGGTCCACAGGTCTTCTATCTGGTAAAGAAAAGAGGAAGGACATCAATAATGATGTCATCAATGTGAGCCGTTTCCAGTCCATGTCTACTACATTTCCTCAAGAGATCCTTAGACATGATGGGGCTCCCTGGACTGTCTAAATCGTCCTCTTCTAAAAGGCTAACTCATAGTAGATAGTGCAGTAGATAATGAAGCATGGCAAATATTGTTTTACATTTAATCGCCAGGGTACAATTATAATAAGCACAGATTTCATCCAAGCAACATTTGCTTAAGTGGTGTGCATGGTGATGAAAAGCTTTCTATAGAAACCAGCTTGCCAAAGCTCACGTAATCTCCCTTTCTTTTGCAGGGGCATACTTGAAGACTAGTATCCTGACTTGTTTTTTAAACATTTACTACAAGCTACACTCTATTGGTGGGGGTCTTTATTTTTCTCATCCTAAAAGGGATGAAATGCAAGAATAATTTAAAGTTTTATACAAATTTCACTCTCCCAAATATTGGTGTGTTACAAATAGGATTTAAAATTATCAAAAGTTACAGTGGAAATTTTAAATCATGAATTCTGGATAGTATTATCCTGAATCTACTGTCAAACTTGCAAATTATTTTGACAAAATTCTCTATGCACAAAATACCTCAAATGATGATCATTTACATAATCTTTTAAAGCTTTTCAAACATATGTTATTAAATCATTTCAAAATATAGAAACAAAGTCATATGGCGTTTTTCACCTGAAACAATGTACTCCTTCCTAAGAGGGCTCCCACTATCCATGTTTACCCATATCTGTTTTCCACATTAAGATGGACACTGCCCATTTACTGGGACTTGAGGTAAGTATCTTAGAGCTGTTGAATTTGCTGATGTTGTTAAAATAATCTTTATGTCTCATACATGTCTTCTACTCAAATGAATATAGACTTTTCCTCATAGATTTTAGTATTTGACTCAGTATCTTTTTAAAAGACAAATGAGGAAACACTCTGTACTGAGAATACTTACTCAAATAATGCACAACTGTATAAACTCTTGCTATTGAGACAGAAATGGTCTCAGCACACACTATATCCAAATGATTATGCTAGATATGCTCTGGCTATTATCACCTAGTTTTTACTAACTATAGAGTAATATGAATATTTGAAGGGGCATAGAGTTCTATGAATTCTTTAGCATCTGGAGTTTGATGCAACAAGCAGTATACAGTAAGCAAGCGGTGAATCAGTCTAATTCCCTCTCATTCTCTCTGGTAACCACTACTAACCTTTAACACATGACAACTACTGATTTCTCCTCCGATATAATTAATACCACATATAACTGAAACATCCTGCAATTGGAATAAATCATTTTCATTTTGGGAAACTAGTTGTTTAGTTCAACCTAAGTTACTGGTTTAGTAGTACATTTATCACCAAGAAATATTTCCTCATGGCAAGATAGCTCAGGTAAAATTGAGGGCTATGACATGAGTTCTTAGGGCAAAAATAGGGAAAGAAGAGAATGCATTCAGTCCTGCAATTTGTTCCCTTATTTCAACACAAATGCAAACTTGTCTATGTGCATGTCACATGCATATAGAATTTTATTTACCTGAAAGATATCTAAGTTGATTCCTGATTGGGAAAAGAGTTCCTATAAACATTCACATTCAAATTTTTCTGACAATAATATTAAACTTTGAGTGGATAATCCGGATGAAAAAATTGTGACAAATAAAAAATATATTTAATTTCATAAGAAATTGCCATTTTCTCCAGAATAGCTATATAATTTTTATATTCTCAAAAAAAGTGTAAAATATGTTTCTTGAATATCTATGGTATTAGTACTGTTAAATGTTTTGTTTATTAAAGTGGGCAGGTAGTAATGATTAACGAGTCCCTTGTTGCTAATTAAAGTGCACACTTTTTTCATGGAAGTATAGGTCACTAATGCAATATGATGAATGGGATGTCCAAATCTTTTTGTTATCTTGTCATTTAATTTTGAGAGCACATTGTAATATAAAGTATCCTCCAAATGAGTGCACTATCTTTAAATCTTGTCAACTGTTATCAGGAAGACCAACAATTATAATATAACAAAGTAATTTTTTCTCTTTTTTATTAAGTATATTTTTATTAGATATTTTCTTCATTTGCATTTCAAATGTTGTCCCAAAAGTCCCCTATACCCTCCCCTACCCTCCTCCCTGCTCCCCTACCCACCCACTCCCACTTCTTGGCCCTGGCGTTCCCCTGCACATAAAGTTTGCAAGACCAAGGAGCCTCTCTTCCCAATGATGGCCAACTAGGCCATCTTCTGCTACATCTGCAGCTAGAGACACGAGCTCTGGGGAAACTGGCTAGTTCATATTGTTGTTCAACCTATAGGGTTGGAGATCCCTTCAGGTCCTTGGGTACTTTCTCTAGCTCCTCCATTGGGAACCCTGTGTTCCATCCAATAGCTGACTGTGAACGTCCACTTCTAGTATTTTTTTTTAATTTTTTCTGGATCTTGCTTTGTGGTTGTGTATGAAAGTTCTACCTAGTCACAATCCACAAAGGTTTCCAAATGTTTTTTCTAAACCTTTATAGTTTAGTGCTTTGCATATAGACAATGATTCACACATAGGGAGAGAGAAAGAGAGAAAGAGAGAGAGAGAGAGAGAGAGAGAGAGAGAGAGAGAGAGAGAGAGAGAGAGAGCTTATAATTTATAAAGAGAATATGCTTATAAATATGCCTAGAAAGAGAATACTTATTCAAAATGTGCAATTGTACAATCATTCACTATGGCGTGTGTGTGTGTGTGTGTGTGTGTGTGTGTGTGTGTGCCACACTCACAGGCATCCAGGCACATGTGTACCTGTGTTCAAGTGTGCATGTTTGTGTATCAACTGTGAAGTGTTGATCATATTCATTTCCACTGATTTACTATTGAATTGATTTTTCATTTTTGTCAAAAATCAATTGGCCACATTTGTGCAAGCTGACTTTTTAGCAGTTTCTTTTGCTCCATTGATCTTTGTTTCCATTCTTAAAATAATGCTACAGTGTCCTGATTAGCATACCTTCTATGCAGCAATGTGACTCTAGCTCAAGGCTTCTTTTTTGAAGTGGTTTGTGCTGATCTAGTTCAAGGATGTCTCCTGTATAAATTTTAAAAATGACCATATTTGTATATACAAAGACCCCTTCTTCAAATTGAATTGGATTTTATTTATTACTGGGAAAGATTGACATCTCTACTGCCTTCAGTGTTCTGATCCATACACAGGAGATGACCGCCCATTTTGATCTCTGGATAAAGAAGAGGAAGAATGTATTGAATGAAAACAAAAGTACGTGTTTATGTTGTAAACCTGATAAAGAAATCAACTTACTTCATAAACTAATTGGGGGTTGAGGGAGCACACAGCAAACATTTGTCTAAAATTCCCTGGCTCTAACACACTGTTAAATCCTGCTACAGGTATGGTAAATTTAGATGTTCAGGATGCAGACACAAGGAAGAAGAAAAATTTCTTTGAATTGGGGACATGAGGTTGATTGTACACATTGATGCCAGGGGCTTGAAAACAAAACAAGTTGGATGCTTCCTTTAATTCAGAGGCTCTGCTTTCCACACTCCTAACAAGCATTCTTTCTGCAGCAGGCTAAACACCAGGGAATGTTAAGAGGGGAATAATTCATTTTAAGCCCTTTCAAACAGACTTTACTTCTGATAGTTTTGCCTTCAACAGAATATATGGTTTGGTTCTTTCTACTTTGCTGAAGTAGGCAACGTCATTTTAAGCCACTGCTTATAAAGTTATATGACAGCACCTATGGCTTTGGAATTTCTAAAGTGCATGAAGTATGGCAATAACTACATTTATCGCTGGTTTTCAGAATAATACATTTTATACAGGTATGGTATATTAGACATTTGTGTTCTCTTACAAAAGGAATAAAAAAAACACAGGATATTCTTGCCATGTTGAGAAAAAGCTTATGTTCATCAAGACTAAAGTAAGAAAACAGGAATTGCTATATATACCCTGTAAATATATTTACCCTATATATAGCAATTCCTGTACAGGGTAAATATATTTACAGGGTATATATAATAAAATAAATATATTTCATCTAAAGCTCAATGACTTAGACTATTTTAAGGTGATACGGTGCTATTTTAAAATATTCTGCAAATGTTAACTGTTCTATAAATGACACTGATAACTTTAATAACTAAGGTGCCAGAATTTAATTATGCAATTTATAAATCTTTAAGGAAATCATCCTTGACAAGGGAAAAATTAAGACAATCAAAAGCTAAGTGTTATTTTGTTATCTAGCGACAGACACAAGGCAGAGGATGCAACGTATTCCATGAATGTGTTTGCTGCACTGGGTTGTGAAACCCAGGGGCACCGATATGTCCCTAAATGCTAGATGTGCTTGCCCCTCTGCAGTGGTGTAGTGTCTGCCACTACTGGATGTCTTATGAGAGAAATAGAATCATATTTTGCCGTTGCTTTTCTAACCCTCCCATTTCCATCCAACACACTCAGCCTCTAAAGCTGATCTTCTTCCTTTTAAGTTGCTGCACAGGTGGCCCTGGAAGCTCAGAGTTCTTTCTGTTCTGCCTTTTGTTATCTCTCAGGCAGACTTTTTGTCTCCAGAGACTTGTTTCTTCCCTGCCAGCTTTTTCTCCATCTCTATAAAGAATTCTGGAGGATGATGTCCTCTGGAAGTGATACCTAAATTGGGTTCTCTACAACTGAACCTTCAGGACTAAGAACTCAAACCTTATACATGGCCAGTAGAAAGACACTACAATTCTGAAAATTTTTCTTTCCTACACATCAGTGTGTGTAGACAGGAAGAGAAAAGTGAAGGAGGTAAATTAATAATATTGTTTTACTTATCACGATGATGAACACTGAATCTTCTGATATATGCATTCCCTTATAAGCAGAGTTTTATATAAGGAATTTGGCAGGAAACATTTTTATGAACTAAATTATAGATTCAACTCAGCTTTTAGAAGTCTAATTCACCTAGGCATTATTGGGATGCTTTGAAATCCTATGTCACTGAATTTGAACGTCTATTTCTGGAAGTATTTTTATACATTTTGCAGTGGTGGATAAGGAGTGCTCTGTCTTATGTTAGAATCTAGGAAATAGGAATCATAGGAAATATTGACTGTTTATTATTCATTCACCTCAGTTCCCAGCACAGACACACTAGAGTTATTGTCCGCATTCATTTTAAACAGAGAGACTGCTGCTAAAGGACTGCCACTGAGTTGCCTGTCACCTACCCAATTCATTTCCAAGCAGTGACACTTGGCAGGGACTTTTCATGGCTACCCTGTTCTGTGCCGCCTCTCTCAGATCAGAATGGATAATAATAATCCATCTCAATAATTTTAGAAATAAGTTAATGAGAAATTAATGTAACTTGCCTTAAAGGGCTCTTTAAAATTACTATTATATACTAAGCAAGTTAGGATTATTATCATCCCTAAAATCTTTTCTGAGTGCCTGTGCTGTTATCTTTCTATACTTACATATTAAATTATTTTAAATATTGAATATATATATATATATATATATATATATATATATATATATAATTCTAATAACTAGATTTTTCCCTTTGACTTTGAACACAAAAGGACTATAATGAGAATTTATTCCCAAATATCCAAATGCATTCTTTAGGCTTAAACTTAGGATTACTTATCAACATTATACTGAAATAAATTGCCAAACAGGCATTTTAAGTACTTACCTTATAGATCCAAGAGAAGTTTAAAACATTATGTTGAACCAATCATTATATAAAATTCCCAGGGGAAAAAATGCAATTAAAAAGGAGAGCCAGTTTCATCAGCTCTTTTTGTCACAGTACTGAAGTTAAAAATGCTAAGCATGTAATGATATTTTATTAAATACATTTCAGTGGTCTCATGACTCATAATACAAAAATCATCATTCAAAAGATAATGACAATTATAGATGTGGGTGCATTTTGTAGACAAGAGCAGAAAGTAAGAGGAAGAATTCTATTTTCTTTGTGACTTTAAATGACTAACTCATGCTATCACCGTAACAGGTCAATTCTAATTTTTATTTAAATAAAAAAGAAAAGAAAGTAAGGAGATTCAATGTGAAATTGGTATCTGGATTACTAATTTTAGTTCTTACCTCCATAGGCATGATGAATTAATTATTACTAAGAATAAATAAGTTAGCCAACCCATCATGAGTCAATGCTAATGAACACTTAGGAGTACTTTCAAGTCCTCAACCTTTCATATGGACTTTAAAGGCCCCACATATGTTACAGAATTTTGAATTTCCAAAAGGTCAATTCAAAAATTAGATTCCATTTTTTTGAGGGTAATTTAAAAACCAATTGTGAAAACTGACGAGAAAATATACAAGTAATGGTAGACTGATTTTCAGAAAGGAATATGAAAAAGCAAGGAATATTTCCAGATTTGAACACACTGTTAAGTATTCACAGGTTAGATTACTAGGATATCATTTTTATGAAGCATAATAGTAAGTATAAAATTCAATATGTATGATTCAAAAGGAATAGTCTCCTCTTGTTTTTTAGTCATATGTGAAATTAAAATAAAAAATGTTCTTTAATAATATTGATGTTCTTAACTAAGGAACAATAGTGAATTTTAGTATCTCTCCTCTTTATCACAGTGTCACTTGAATGTAGAGTCCTGAAAGGGAGTGCATTTTTACTTGGATCAGTGATTTTAATTCTAAGAAATTTCTTCCACTAAGGGAAGAACTGACCTGACGTGATGGCAGTCACTTAAGGAAACATTAGCTCAGATCCTTCAAACATTAGTTTGGAATTGTAAACAGCTAGTTTCACCTTTTTGGAAACTGTTTGGAGCTGATATGGCATCATTTTTTTTACACACACATAACTAAAAACAAACAAACCAAAACCCCAACACTGCTGAGTCATTACTGCCTTACGTAAGTCTTTGGCCTATGGTTCTTTCCATAGTTAAAATAAAATTCGATTTGAATCTTGCCCTTTCCATATTCCCAAGCTGCCTGTAGCTACATTTGTGTTTCAGACCCAGAACTGAGAAATACTACAGAAAGAGTTTATTAATCACACACCCTAAAGTGTTAATCATCTAGCCTTTACAGAAAAACATGTCTTAGATATATCCCAATGTTTAAAGACATGATTAAAACATTTACCATTTCTTTCTGTACTTGAAAATAAGAAATGCTTTTATTTGAACTGATTTTTAATTAGGTTATAACTTTGAAAAGCAAAACTAAGTCACCTATTTTTTCTCTGTAGCACATAGACATTGATCATAGTGTGTATATTTGAAAAGCACTTGACTGAAAACAAACAAACAAAACAACAACAACAAAAGAAACACTGCTCATACTTTTTAAAGTGGAGCCCAGTGTTACGTGATTTGTAGCATGTTTATGTTCAATTCCAAAGTACTTAAAACTGCACAAACAGTACCACCCTGGGAACACCTGAAAATGAAATGTACTTAGACACACACAAGGCTTCCTGAAGTATATTGCAAATTCCTCTAGAGAACTCTTATGATAAGAGTAAGTAACTGGGTTTTCATAACTTTCCCCCAGTGACACTGCTCTCAGCTCTGTTACTTAAAAGAACTCACAGTCTCCTATCCATGGTGTGTTATTTTAAGGCTGTGTTTCCTTCCCTGCTTGACATGATCATCTACATACTGTACATTGAATATTTGTCAGAATCTGTGTAAAACACAGATCCTTAAATACTGTATGTATGAAATACTGTATGCAAGGCAATCTGTCCTTGTCCAATATTTCTTTCTAACCTCACCTAAGAAACCAATAGGTACAATATGATTATTTTTTTGGAAGGGGAAAGTAGTGTCTGTGGACTACAAACAATGTGAATCAAATTTCTTTTGAGTCAAAATTTCTACTCATGTCATCCATGACATATGTGACTTTTACATGTGTTACACTTACTATTGTATTCCATTCATTCACATTTCTCATTGTTATTTGCATTTTATGGACTTAAGAGTCTTATTCAAATAATGCTTGTTAATCAAGTTTTTCTTCTTTTCCAGTGCCAGGCTACACAGTATTCAATAGCTTTGTCCCTCTACTGGTCATGCTTTGAATAAGCACAAATAAAAACGTGGACATATATGAGACAGTTTGGGTAAGAAAAATTAAAATCATAAAAAACTTTTGTGATTAATTAATATAAGAAGTGTAGACTGCTTATGGAGTCTTTACATTTGGAAATATTTCTACTATACAAAGGGAAGCTAGAGAAAGAAGCCAATGACCTGTGTTCTACAGAGGTCCTGACAAAAGTATATAGATGATGTGAGGAAATTTCCTCCAAATTGATCTGAGGTGCAGGAACTAAGGAGTAGTACTTCATAGCACCAATTATCTGCACTGTGTAGTATTTTGATCAAAAATGCTTTTCAACATATCTGAATGTGATATCAGATAAACTACCTGTATAGATGTAGGTAAGGATTTCAATTTATATATAAGGAAATGGGTATGGATGACTTCGATTGCAGATTTATACATTTGTATTTAGTTTTAAATTTGATTTTTGAGTAAATGTGTGTACATTTGTTTGGGCAAGTGTGTCTATGTCTATGGGTTGAAGCCAGAGTACTAACCTAGGTGTCTTCCTCAATAATTCTCAACTTTGTATTTCCATACAAGTTCATTCACTGAACCTGGACCTCCATGATTCCGCTAGATTTAAGAGGAGAGCAATCACTAACAGAAACCTGTGTCACTCTGAATAGCACTGGAATTTCAGGTATGCATTAAATGTCACACTTGGCATCCTACCTGGGTACTGGGCATCTAAACTCGGTCTACAGACTTTGCAGCAAGCATTTTATGCACTGATCAATTTTCTAGCCACAGGGCAAATATTTTTGATGTTAATTTTTTTTATAATTATTTTGACATGTCATGAACTGAATTCTCTCAGTGCTTTTCTGTTTAAAAAGAAAAGAAAATTCACTTAAAAATGTAATTTGTTGATTTTAAAAATTGAAAATATCTAGAATCCAAATTTAACCATGGATTCTTAAAAAAAAAGCAACTCTGCTACGATGTCTACTTAAAAACAAAACAAAGGACAAAATATAACTTTAAGAATGTAAAATGACAACTTGAAAGCAAATAAATTATTTTAGTAAAATTAATTCAATCATCAAAAGTGTTCTGAAATAAAATTCTTATATGATTGATTCCTTCTTACATGGTGCTAAAATTTGAAAACTGGAAAATGAGGATTTTTTTTTATAAATCACTAGTGTCTACATATTACTTTCTTGAGATTTAGCTACTCAGAATGTTTTGTCATTTTGAAGAATAAACAGAATGATATGTGTAAATATTTATTTAATATCTAGTTAGCATTAAACATGCATTTTCCTAATATGTTATCATATTTAATTTCAATTCCTATATCCACCATAGGAATAAAAAATGTTGATATATTCTAAAAGAAAACAGAAAAGTAAATAAAAAACAGGAAAGCATCTGAGCCTGGACTGAGGAACTGTGTCTTTTTTTTTTTTTTTTTTTTTAAGCAGGAATCATGGGAATAGAACTTCATTGTAAACAATCTGTCTATGGAGAGTAACTGATGAAATGAATTATATCCATTGACTGACCCAGCATTTCCCCTTTTAGAGACAACATTAAACTGCATTATCAACATTGAAAGATCTCTCTGCAACTCATAACTGGAAGAGAAACACGGTTTAATATAATATGTTCAGATCATGTATTAAAAAACAAGTTACATACATACACATGATCAAAGTAGAAATTAATACCTTCCCTAAATCCTTGCATTAGGCCATAGATAAGCCCTAAAACTCCATCACATTTTATGTATTTGGAAGAACAGCTATGTATGTTTTCATCCCAGCAAGGACTGGTACAGTATCTCAATAATGAGTATATTAATCTCTCAGCAGGGAAAATACCAATTCAAAATAAGCAGAATCAATAAAACATAAAAAATTATAATCTGCTTATACTTGAGTCATTTGGATTTTTGTAATTGAAAATAAATTGTAGGTTTATACAATGAAAGGTTAGCAATGACCATGTCTGATTGGTAAATTATAGGTAATTATAAATATAAATGAAATGTGTTCTATTTTCAGTCAACAATTATGTCATGAGTCCTCATGATATCCAAAGTACACTTTTGGTACTGTATTTTAAGTAAAAATTTTACAGAAATGTTTTCTCATGAAATTTGTTAGAAGGGGGTTTAGTCAATTTTTGTTTTTAAGGAAGGAAACTTGGAGACTGAAAACTTCAAATAATGGAAAATAATTTCATGGAGTTTGCATATCAGGGCTTTGTGGTAGGTAACTTTTTGACCCTAAAGAACATTTCTTTGGATAGAAAACTTTTTTTCAAAACTCAATCAAATCCTGGGAAGAGCAGGAAGACATGAAACAGTCTGGAATCACAGGCAGGAGGTTAATGCCTTGAGAGTTTATAGAACCAGGTCCAATGAGATAGTAGCTGAAATCTAAGCATGTAAGACTGAGTAACTGAGACTGAGCTATGTAGCTCTGAAAGAAGAAATTCTCATCAGAGGAGCTGTATCATCCTACAAAAAGCTGGAGCCTGAAATCTCATAAATGTATGTCTCATCCCCACTTCCTCACAAGTCTCAATGGATTTAGAAACCACTGGTTCTTTTTAGTTTATTTGTTTAGTTTGTTAGTTTCTTAGAAGTGTATTAGACATTTTTAGGAAAAAATTCACAACACACTTTATATAATTTTCTCTAAAAGAAATAAAAATACCAGAATTTATATTCTCAATAGCCAACTTTCACCTTCAAAACAGAGATTTTTGGTCTTGCCATTTACAGGTTGGAAAATGAGGTTTTCCTCTCCCTGAAAGTGCATGTGTTGTTTCATGTCTTGTAATCAGTTTATAAGTGCTGTACATTTAGTATAGAAAATCCCAAAAAGAATGAAGCTCATTCAGTAATCTAATTAAGCTTAAGAATACTGATGCACATTTTCTTGAGGGGACAGGATAGCACAAATACAAAACGGAGCATGACTACCACACTTCATAATAGCTCAAGCTAAAGCATAACAAGAAGCTTGTTTTCCATTATTGCAGAACCAATAAATAAGCATAATGAAAATCATGACACATTATTACATTACTCTGCATTGCCTCTATTCATTAAAAAAAAAAAAAACAGATAAGTGCGTTTAAAATACTTCCACATGTCAAATGACAGTAAGCCTTGCAATTGAGAGGACGCTGAGTGGAATATTTTAAAGAGCAGATGCCTAGTCTTATGTGGCTTATATCAAGATTAAGATAGGAGAACAAAATATGTAGGCAATAACTACTTCACACTAAAATGGTAGGAGCATGGCATCCAAACATTTATATCTTTCATGTGCACTGTTTTCTTGATATTATGCAGTCAATAAAAACCAAATTAAAAAGCTTTGGAAAAGCGTCCATGTCAATTAGCCCTTGGATAGAATCTCCTGTTTCCCTGTGATTTAATATACTGGATTACATTAACAGCACAGGCTTGTAAATAAGGAATATCTGAATCCTATTAATGGGAATGGGCTGCCAAAACAATCAGCCTCTAACTTAACAAGTTTCTAAGTATTTAGAAAAGCTGTGAAATAGGATTACAAGGTTAAACTGTGTACATCTGGCTAGCCACTATATAAATATTTCAGAAATGGGATCTCATGGGCTGAAGAAACACCTGTCTAATCATGAGTCTTTTCCAAGATACATGAACTTCACTGAGCAGAGGAGAGCATGAATGTTGACAAGAAATCTTCATCAATTTGCATAGTTCACTTCTTATGCTAGGCACATTTTTTCTTTTATCATGCTCCTATCTTCTAAGTGAACATACAAAAGGATTCAAGAATGTTTCTCTACTGTCATGCTTATGTTGACCAGAAGGGCCAAAGATGTGTAAACACTCACAAAAACCTGAACTACTAAATAGGTACCCCATTCTTTTCCAGGGAACTTAGCATGCAATTTCTGTGTAGCATAAATATATGATGCATGGAGGCTGAGAATAATTAATGAGAAGCAGAGGCCTGTCATAAAGCAGCAACTTGGGCACTAGTTTATAGAAACCTTAATGATGTAGAAAACCAAGTGCTTTTCACCAGACTCAAGATTGAATAAAAGTGTTGACTCTTTGTCAAGTACACACCAGCCCTTTAAGCTTGATTTTAGTTTTTCGTTTATTCTTTTTAAAAGAGTAATTAGGTTAGAAATGTGCAGAGTAGGATACTCACCAAATTATCTTAAAACACTCCATGTGAAAACACCAGCTTTGACTCTGTAGTCAAAAATGGAAGCTAAAGGTCATGGGCTCAAATTTCTAACGACATTTCCTGAGAGGAGATGGGTGAAATGGAAGCGAAAGATTGAATGTTAAGTGCTTTCATGCACCATGTTGATTGTACCTTAATTTCCTAACAACATGATGGGTTATTGCAATTAACCAAGTGAAATGATACCCCATTTCCCAAACCAGCTTATTTCCAGGGGACAAGGAACCAGTGGTCCTTTCCTTCTCCCACCTCTCAACCTGTCATTCTCCATCCTGAAATCCTAAACCCAGACTCAAGATTTCTAAATAATGTATATCTCCATGGAGATTTAATATCTGCAGTAGCGTACTAAATATTTAGCCAAACATCAAACTTATGCATACTAAAATTCAATAGGAAATTTCAAGTAAAAACAAAAGAAATATTTGACTAAATTTAAAATGAAGTCCCTTTTGCTACATGATAAGTAGATATGCCGGTCTGGTTGCATGATCCATAGCTTTACACAGAAATTGTTTACTAAAAACAGAGAAACTGTTTAATATTTTAGATATGGCAGGTAGGAAGGGGTGTCTTCACTGTATCTTTAGTGTGCATTCCTGCCTGAAGGATAGAGACAAGGACTCATATTGCAAAGTTTCTTTTTATTTCTTTCATATGAAAAAAAATCAATGCTTTTTAAAATATATATATACTCATTTCTATAATTTAAAGGAATTGGAGAAATTTTTATTTAAAATAATAGTCCAAATTTTCTTGTCTACTTAAGTGTAATTTCAAAAGGAAGTACCTGAAACTATTTAATGCAACCAATACATATTTATCACTACACTGAAAAGCCAACCTTGTCTATTCTAGATATAAACATAATTCAATTAATTAGCCCATAAATACCACCAAGTTTTGTCACCACATATATCTGAATTTTAAGTAGAAATTATTCGTGCAGATTAAATATACAAGGAACTTTAATATATACATTAACACATACTTTCCACTAGAAAGTAAAAAAGACCAACATGGCAAAGATGAAAGTGTTTTTGAGGGTTAAGGATAAGGTAAGAGCAATGCTTCCTTACATCTATCTCACTATGATCTACTTTTTTTCATTGTGTTAGGCATTGGATTCCAGGCCTTGGACACAGTAGGAATCTGCTGTATCAATAAAGGTTATGTCCAATCATTGGCTTCCTGAGACATAGTATTATGTAATTCAACCTACCCTACATCTCATGGACTGCTTGCCTGTTATTTCCAAGTAAAAAGATCACAGGTGTGCTCCTCATAAGTGTTTCAAAAGACACATTTCAAACACTTGAAAAAAGTTTTCACTGTTGTTAAGCAGATGAAAAAAATTGAAATTATAGATCTTGTGAAATGATTCATAAATGCTTGAAAACTAGTTCTTGGAAAGTTTCAAGGTTCTTAAAATCATTTAGAATTTGCAGAAAAAGAAAATGCTTTAGCAATAGTCTTTCAAAAAGAGAATACACATATATGTAAAATGTCTCAAGGAAAAGGTGTACAGAAGAGAAATGAATAAAACATGTACAACTTATGACGGACCCAGTGTTTGGTCAGTAGTGTTTGATAGAACACCTACTCCAATGCCCGTCAAACAAAGAAAGCTTCCATCCTGGTTGCTACCATGTTCCATATCTGCATCCTCTGCATTCATCAGGATGTCTGTCAGTGTGACTTTCTTCCAAAACGCCAATGTGAAAATATGAATTAATAGATAAATTTAAACCTTAGTGTTTACGATGAGTGGACACATAAATGTCAGCAGGGACAGTTCACTGTCTGCAGGCTCACTTCATGCAGGATTTAACACTATTAAAGTTCATTTTTCAAGAAGTGTGTATGTGTGTTGCATAAAATGTAAATAAATCATAAACATTTAAAAATTATAATTTTATGGTCATTTTTCTGTTATTCCTGTACTTTATAGCCTGCATGCTCCACTTAAGTAGAAATACATGACATCTTTTCTTCATTCTTAGGGGTGATACCCAGGGCCTTGCATAATACAAAACTATTCTACCACCAAAATACACCTTCATCCCTGAATGAACATTTAATATGATTTAAAATTTTTATTTTCTTGCAACTTTTATTCTATCAAGTTCCTTTATCCTTACATATGAATGAACCTTGCAGAACTCAGATATATAACACCTAAGTTTTAAAATAGCATAAAAGCAACTAATTTAATTTAAACAGTATTTTACTATTTATTCATTGGATTAATTATTATGAATCAAATAACTGTAGGTTGCAACTATAAGTTAAATATCCCTCAAAATGCTTCTTTTTTAATAGGCACAAAACTTACATTAGCAGCTATATAGTCCAAACATATTTTGAATTTTGTGAACAAATGTGTTTATTTTTATATGTATTTGATAATGACAATGTAATTTTCTATTACTATTATCACATGACCAATATCATGTACAAATGTAATAAACCTTAAAACTCCATCTCAATAAATAGAAATAGATATTTATAGTTTAACCATTATTTCATCTTATTAAAAATATTTAAGGAAGTATTTGTGTGTAAGTATCTCAAAATATAAACAAAATGATTGTGGCAAATTATTGATTTCTTAGAATTTGATAGACAGCTTTATAAAACTTATATGACAACTGAGTGACATAATTGTAATGCTGTTTAAGTCACAGGAAGGACTAAAACGTATTTAAATAAATGACAATCAACACCATTGTCTCTTTGAATACTATATACATATGCATGTGTATGTATGAAAACTATATATATATAGTATGAAGTAATACTTAGAAAGCTTGATGCTAATAAAAACTGCAATCCTTGAACACCTATTTTTCTCTATGAACTTGCATTAGATCAGCAAAAACACACAGGAATTCTTATTGCTCTTGTTTAAAAGGTACCGAGTATAAAGCCTAAAAATGGAGATGTGCTATTTATCTTCAACTCTTCTACCCAAACAAGATCAATTAACTGAATCTTAATATTATATAGTTGAAACACTCATCCAGACATTTAACAATGTTGAAATTTGAAAGAATCGAAAGAATCTACTAGCTGTAGATCCATCAAGAACACTGTCTACGGAGCACCACCACTTCAACAGAAAAGAGATGGACAGAAAGGAGAAGTTGTTAATTCTAGAGTCCTAATATCTTTATTATCTGTCTTTTAAATGCTTAGGCTTCAAGTAGCTTGGGAACCAAGCAGAAAATAAAGTTCTTCCTACAGTTTCTACTCACTTAGATATGCTTTTGTCCTGTTTCTCACAGCAGCCGAATATTCTTACTGCTTTACTTCAAACTTAACCCAGCCACCGAGGACAGTAACGGAAAATATTATCCACTCCTTCGGTGAGCTGTTACATGTCAGTTTTTTGCCTATGGCAAAATTTAATGGCTGATTTGTGGATCTTTATTTCTGGAGATTTACTACAGAAACACTGACATAACCTTTACCCAGAGCAAACACTCTCTCTAATAAGAAGGAGACACCAAACCTAAAACGCAGAAGGAAGAGAAAAATCCTGGCAGGAATTAATCTACCATTTTCACACATCTGCCCAAGGGAGGTATTGTAATTGCAAAATTTACTCTAAGACTGCTGAGACTCATAGTAATTATGTTCCTTTTTTTTTTTAATAGAAATAGCCACAGGTGGTAACAAATTGGGTTTTGAAATGGGGAACTGGGCATGTATTCTAACCCAAATTACTGTGTAATAGTCTTCATTATATAAAAAATTATGGAAAATCTATTGCTCAAAATCAGAAGATCAAATATTAAATGTATTCCTCATATTTTGTTGTTTTTGACTACTTAGACATTTGGAATCAGGAAGACATCTCAGAACAGACCTCGGGTAATAACTTTTAAAAATTGTACTGAGTGTTGGTTTGTTTAAAAGATTGTTGTCTTCTTTCCAAACTTATTATTATCTAGGGAAAAATAATAGTTTTCCTCTGAAGGTCAAGAATTAAACATAGCTAGTAATTACTAACCATGATGTGGTGTCATAAAATTGCAAGGTTAGAGATATTTGCGTCAGTCTATGAACTGATACTGAACTGTTTGCTATTTTCCTACATATCTGCCTTCAACAGTGCTACATATTATTCTGAATTAATTCCATATGTTCTCTTCTAATATGGGGAAGTGAAAATATTTGTTTTAGCAAATTGTTGATACGTTTATAGGCTTTCTTAAATAATCTACTTTCTTCTTTTTTATCTTGTAACATAAATTAACTGTTTTCTGTTATTACCGAGGAATTTCATTTCCTATGTGCAGTAAAATGCTTATATATATATACACTTGACTTCTTTAATCACAGACATTTGAAATGAGGTCAGATTACAATATGAGGGCAGCTTGCAAAAAAAGTGGTGGCACTTGTTACTACAACTTAAGGCTATGAAAAGATTCATTTTTCAGGTGGGAAATCAACTCTTTATCTTTATTATCATTTTCATTGTAGCTGGTTGAATGTTCACAAAGAAAATCATCATCACATAGTTTCAAGCTAAAATATTTGGATGTTTGCTTTATTATTATTTAAATCTTTACATGTATTTACATTTGTTTTTGGTGTAAATTGCTTATCTTGGGCAAACTTTCCTAAAATATATGAAACACTGAAAAAATAGACTAGAAAGCAAGGCCAATATGTCCAAAGAAATAGAGTTCCAAGAAAGAGATCACTAAAATTTAGATCATATTTTATTCTATTCTTTCACAATTTAACTGTAAAAATCAAAGGAACACATTTAAAAAGTTGTCTGAAGATTTGTTTGATTAGTAGTTATAGAAATATGTACCATTGAGGAATGTCAGGCTTGAGTGGGAAAATAAGCACCTTTAATAAAAGCCAGTTCCTTCTTCTAATATGGTGAAGTGAAAATATTTGTTTTAGTAACTTGTTGATAAGTTTATAGGCTTTCTTAAATATTCTACTTTCTTCTTGTTATCTTATGCCATCTCCTGAAATAAAAGCACTGGTAAGAAGCACACAGTGCCAATTTGTACTTGTAGCTAAATTATTCATTCTCTGTAAGAAACTCAACTCTACATCCAACTTTTCTACTGCAGGGAAAAAAGAAAATAACATGCAGAATATTCAATCATACAATAATCTTAACGTAATGCAATAAAATAAAATGTTTGAAAACTAAACATCTCTAGCAAATGTATTTGTATTGAAGAGTATGATTTAAAAAATCAAAGTTATATCTTAAAAGTTGATAAGCCCATAGTCTCAAGACTTGAAAATGAATGAGAATATTTACCATGGAAAAGTAAATTTTCTTAAAACATAGTCTAGGCTTGGATTATAAAAATAAGAAAGCTTGTAATCCTTTTAATCTCTGAATCCTTTTAAATGTAAAATTACAGTATGTTTTCATTTTGTACATGTCTACTAAAAAGCAAAATTTAGGATACAATCAAACGTTAACTTTGGGCTTCATTTCACTGAAAGTTTACTAAAATTTTATGCATTCATATGATTATCAAGAGAAATACTATGAATGCATGTTTTATGTCTTATATATAAGCTATGTTTAAACTATTATATAAATATAAAAGTGAAAGAAAGATGCATAAAGCATCATAGTTATGTAGAGGATGTGAGTTATTCAGTCAATTCTCAGGTTCAGTTGCCTCTAAGTGTTAACACCTCTAGAATAGCTCAGGGACATTTCAAGATGTAAAGTTAGCATCTATATATGTATTAACATAATTTATAAGCACAAAACTCATGTTTGTAAATAGCAGTAAATATCCACCCAACAATTGTAAATGTATACTGTCAAACTTGAGATTCATTTTAACTGTTTTGCCTTTTAAACACTACAAAGACTGCTTTTAGCTGATAAAGGAAGTAAACAAGAAATTGTCATTTAAATGGTCCCTTTAATGTGTTTCAGTAATTAAAAATCAATAAACACATTACAAATTTAAAAAGAATTAAATGTTGTTTAGGCAGAGTATATTTTAGAACAGAGTAAGATCTTTGAAATTATATTATCTTTACCATGTCAATTTTCTATAACATTAATATGGTTGATGAGACTACTTCATAAAATTTGAATATAAAGAAAATAAGATAACATGGATATCAAAATATTTTTAAATGCCTAAGTAAAATGCATTTCTAATATTATTTAATATTTTAATATATTCCACTCCTCTAATCAAACCTAAGTATATTTATGTAGATTAGTTACATAAAAAGTTTCATTTCTCCAACCTGTATTTATCATTTGATCACAAAGTTTGTTAACTTAAATAGTCTTTTATTGTCATGATTCATTTTCTCATAATTACACTGTTTAACTGCCTTATTTTTTTGAATAAATATATGCAAATGTGCCAATTGTGTTCAGCATAGTTATGCTAGATGCTCATTGAACCACTAAGAACCATTTCACTACAATAAAACTGCCTGCAATAGATCCAGTTCAAGGCCTACAAATAACAGTAATCAGAATGTCACTATGACCAGAACAGACAAACAATACTGTGTCACATGTATGTCAACAGATTCTCTCAAGCACTGCCCGAAAACCAATTTCAAAGTCTATCAGAATACATGTAATTGAAACATGCCTCCCATAAAACTACAACTTGCATTTATATATTGCTATGAGTGTTTCTTTTCCTTTATACTATACCTTAAAAATACTGAACTGATTCCCCTGCAGTAGCAATGAAGCAGGAGCGTATTTCTGCTTAGTCACAGAATGTTGATGCCATTAAGAACTTCTTTATTATAGATGATTTATTTCCAGAGACCAAAGGATAGCAATACATCACTGTCAAAGCTAGCGGTGAAAGCTATGACTTGCTGTAAAATACTGTATGCTGCCATTGAGGGGAATTCATGTCAAAGTCTCCTTTACTAAAGTAGGCTGACAATAGATTAGTGTAGGTCTGATGAACTTCGAAAGTGTCTTGTAAGTGGGTGGCAGAAGTCACGCTATCTTCAAAAATGATAAGTAAAAAATGAACTGTATGCTATTCTCAAACAATTATACATCATTGGTTGAAGGAATTTAATCCAAAGAAATCACTTCACTAATGCTTTACTAAAATATGACTTTAAGGTAATGCCCTGTGGGATTTATTAAACAGACATATTACCTAGGGGAATACATTCTAGAGCAATGACTAATATAGTAATTAGTGAGTGCATTTGTAAGAATGTACCCACTATTGAGTGTATTGCAAGACTTCTCTGCATCAGGGAGTTAAGTTTCATTTCCTCCCAGGCCTGAGCCCAGCTGTAGAAACGTCTTCCTCTTAGTCTTTCATCATCAACCTTACACCATATGTTTTTAATGTTTCCAGCCATCCCACCAGTCCCCAAAGTACCAAACATTTGCTTAACATTTGTTTATATTTTCCTTAATCCATGTAAGGTCTATGTTATAATGTTTATTATATTTTAAAGGGAAATATGTTTTTCTTTAAAAAGTGACTTGCTTTGAATTGAAATTTGTAAAATGGGATATTTGTGCTTCCATATTTGCATATGCATTTGGTACCGAAAATATTCATATTAATAGATAAATATAAACATATGTAAAGACATAACTACATTTCCTAAAAGTTTGTTTCTTTATAGTCTAATAAGCATAGGCAGAGCCAACTTTACTGATTGCAAGTAAATTTTTCTATTTTTTTTTTTTGAAATCTTAAGGTATTTTTCTTAGCTTATACACCTATGCTTCTGTGTGCTTCTCTGTTATAGCATATTACATAAGCAGTACTCACAGAAATTAGAGATCTCATTTCTGACAATAGTGATTTTTTTTTCATACTATAGTAAGATACTGCGCTTAAATACAGCACTACACATTCATCCCAAATATTGAATGTCTTGTCATTAAATATGTAAACTCCGTAATTCTTTAATTGAGATGACAGTTGGGGGTTATTTTAGGAGTAATTATTTCAAATTCACATATAAAGAAAGCTATTTCTAGGCATTGTATCAATGTGAATGATACACATTATAACACTGACTTCCTAGACAGAACTGTCTGTCTGTGAACAATATAGGCAGGGGTTTATTTTCTGTTTTAAGGACTATAAACGATTTTGTATGACTAAGTTTAAGAGTTTGAGATAAGAACTTTAGGGCACATTTTTTTTTATCAGTTCACATACAATTTTTTTATAAGAAAAGATGCTGAGAATGTAGTTTCAAAATCCTTGATGTAAATGTATACATCATACTTTGTATTGAAATAATATTACTCTCCCATACAGGTAAAGTGAAATTTTTAAAAATGTATTGTTTTTATAATACAGAAACTTAAAGAATTTTCATATCAATGTGAGGATGATCAAGAAACATCTGACTGTAATTTTGGAAATTTTATTGAAATTGGCAGGCTTAGTGGGTAATAAAGTTCATAATTCATGAAGAGCTTTTTTATCACCTCTATTAAAAATAAAATTTTGTGGCTTCTAATTTTATAGTATTTTTTCCTTTGATATCAAATAAAGAAATGCTCGCAAGTTTACATTGGAGGTAATCACCACAAAAGCACATCTAACTGACAATAATATTAGCATTTTAATAGGAACAATAAGAATAAGTTTGGAACTTTAAAAGTACATTTAAAATCTCCACCAGAGAAAATTTGAACTCCCTATGCTCAGTTAGAATTTTGATTGTGTAATACTTCAAGTAATTTCAATCCAAACTAAAATAAAAGTTTGATAGTGAGTAGTCATTACACTAAAGTAGAAATTAATTCCCCTATGTTTTGAGGAAATTTAAAAAAAAAAAAAGAAAAAGAAAAGGAAAGTGTACAGTGCAACAGGAAGTGTGCAGGATGACGACGTCTTTCCTCTCTTGCTCAATTCAACATAATCCTCATAATTAAAGGATTTTGTGAAGAAAGATGAGTGCATGAGACTAATCAAGTGGCATCTTCTTATCACAGAAATTGTAGCAAAATACCTTCACAACTTGAAGTGACAATACAGGATATTTATACTCTGTATCTGTTACTGAAATTATTAAGGTAAATGAGTATAGACTATGAGCGATCAGTTGAGGTCTTGGGAACTCATTAGAACAGGTATCTCGAGTCAAGAAACTTTTGTGTTACAAAAATGAGAATAAAGACACATAGCGGATAATGCCAATAATAAAGACAAGTCAGCTTTCATCTTTTCAAAAATACATTTAACCCTTTGTACATGATCACTTACTCCTTGACAGTTCAATCTCACTGGTATGCTCTTCTTTTGCTCTAGGCCCCTACCATAAAATTGTTAAATTAATTTATATTTAAAATAGTATGCTTAGCTTATATTTGGCAAATTTATGTTTTAAACCACATGAACATATTTAAAGAGAATTTTATTTTATTTTTCAGCAGCACTTTGAAGTGAATGGGTATTCTTTTTTAAATAGACTTGTAAAAACTACGTATTTCTTTAAACTTTAGAAAATCTTTTTGTTGGATTAATGCAATTTTGTCGATGAGGATATATTAAAATGCAGTAGGTACTGTGGGAGAATGCAGATATTAAAAAACAAAACAAAACAAAATAAAACAAAACAAAATCAGGAAGTCCTATCACCAGGGAGTCTCAGTAAGTCTTCTCAATGAGGATTCTGATTTATAGAGAACACCTGTTGAGAAGTTGCCTGAGATTTAACTGAATTTGTTGCTTTGTTTTACAGATGGTCATGTATCTCAGGCTGGCCACTCTATTTAACCAAGAGTGACTCTGAAGTTCTGACTGACCTTCTGCCTTCCCTTCCCTACTGCTATTACAAGTGTGAACTTGTTCTTAGAAAGCCACAATTAACAGTTATACCTCAGAATTAATAAAGACTTCTAAATGCATGTTATATTTTACATCACTGCACAAAATAGTACACAGAGAAATGTCTCCAATGAAAAGTGTTCTTATACGTTCATGTGATAGACTACCTTACCTACTTCAAAATCTGATTAAGGTCTATACCTTAAAATAAATAAAATATCACATTGTAACTTAAAAGTAGTAGTATAATTCTTGTGCAATTATTGATATTCTAGTCACACATCTATTGTCTAAACACTTTATAGTCTGATTCACAGGATTTAATAAAAATAAAATCTCTTCACATATGTATGTTAATATGTATACACCTGAGATTAAACAGAAGCTTGAAGCATGAACCTTGGGCCCTGCGATCAAAACACTCACAGACTATAATCACTTTTTTCTTTAGCTATAATGCGATCCATATAGCATCAAAGTTCCTATATTTCATATCTCCTTATTGTACATGAGTATTACAACATAATTATGAAAAATTCTTAATCCATTTCTAAAGTTACACTATGTACTTTCAAAACACTATGCAAGATAATGAAAAAGGAAGATGACCCAGAGCTATACGCTGTTGATCCAATTGATTTTGTGGAATCCAAGTCTACTTTAAGAAAGAGGCATGGGATTAGTAGCATATTTAAGTTGCAGACTGACTGATGCAAATGCTAACAAATGAGCTAGATATAAGCCTATGGAATTCCTCCAGACTTCCTTCATTCCACTTGAGCACATTATGCATTGCCACCCAATTGTTGAGGGAAAGAGAAGGGGGGAGGCACATCAACTGGCTAATTTATTATGATTTTACAATAAATATGCGAGAAATGTGGTACATTTCCAAGGATATCAATTTATTGAATTCTATAACCTATCTTTTAAAGGACTGAAGGAAGATGGAGGAAACTGTTAGCTGTTTAGGTTGAGAATTTTTAAAGACAGAAGTATCATAGGGAATTGAGACACTTTGGTAAAATTACAAACTTAATGCAAAGTCCATTTTGTACTTTGGTGGAATGGGTTACAGTTTTATTTTTGACATAAAAGTGTACAAAGACAGTCTTTTAATTACTACTTAAACTGTGGAAATTTGGGATTCGTATGCAATTTTTCTTGGGTTGGGTTTCATTCTTACTGAGGACCCACCACTATGATTTACAGCCAATGACCAGCTTCAATGGCAATAGGGTTAACATAGTCCAAGCAATACATCCTTCCCAATTTTTGGATATTTTATTCAAGAGTGCTCTTCACTTGTGTAAGAAGACACACTTGCTGACAATTTTACTGCACCAATTTGATTTTATCAATTTTTTTTTATGCTGGAAACTAGATGAAAATTCAACTCACAGCCCTTAAAGTATATGATTCAGTATCAGCCTTTGTGACAACTCTGTCAGTGGCATAAATATAGGACAGGTGTACAAAATATGTGCAATTCCAGAATGACTACATCACATCTATAAACAAACATTTATTCATTGTTCCCTGTATAGAGATATTAGTGTTTATAAATACCAGTTTCACGCAGTTACAGGAAGACATTTATAGAAGCCAAGTTTTTATAGTTGAGAATTTCTTTCATGTTTCATATAAACTTTAAGTCCATGATTACATGATTACTCACATACAGTGAATATTATAAGAATGGCATTTTATACTTGAATAGTAAATTACATCGTACTTGGCAAGCCTTGCTCACATGGACACTATGCTGTCATAGAAAATGTTTTCTGCTTCATGCTAGGACATGGGGGAGGATTTATTAGCAGGTCTATGGGTCTTCAACACTCCATCTGAACAATAGTAACTATGAGACAAGCTTTGCAGAGCATAATAATAAGGCCAATGACTTTCCATTTACCTCAAGCTAAACTGCCCCCCACAGGTGTCAATTTTGGTTATGCTCAGTTGCAAACTTCAATGCCTGCTCATTCAGAGGAGTTTGTAACAACATGTGTTCTAAGTATTATGATACCCAAGACTTATATTTTTCTGTGACACAACAGTAGTGAATAAAAGAACAAGAAGGTGACTGGATCATCCCAGTACAGTCATCTTTGCAAGAATTAGTGTCTATGGCTTTGGGCAATGGTTTTGTTTGCATCTTATGTTTAATAATATGTGTAGATACCTTGAAAATATCTACCCTGTTTTAGAAACAAGTCATGTGGGAGCCACTGCAACTTAATTCTCTGTCATCAATAGCAAAAAAATGACCTTATGACACTCTGGGCACACTTCTTATCCCTTAGTGACTACAGGAAGCTCACAGGAAAACCTGGAAACAATGAAATTCTTTTCAAAGATTTTTTTTTTCTGGTCACTGTGCCTAATTTGTACAAAGCACATTAGGATGTGAATCACACTTCCAAAGAAGAAGCTGAAGCTGCAAGTTTAAGGAATAAATGGGGTTCACATGCCTAGAACACTTTCAAAATGTAAAACTGATGTATCAGAGGGTGAAACTTTGTTCAAGTTGATTCACAGCTTTAGAGTCCTGACCTGGTGACTATTCCATACTAAAGAAGTTAGCTCCAATTTTTAATATAAACTTCATATCAACATAAAATGTTTTAATAGAATAAAACTCATTAAAGGAAATTAACTTTTTTTTTTCCTTTTTTTTTCTACTCTGGGAATCCTGTTATGGAAAGAAATATATTCCTGCAGATAGAATCACGTTTAAATATTGACTGTTGTTATCATTTCAAAATGTGTAAAAATAAATTTGAAAAAAAATGCAGCAGAGGTATGGCCTGTGTTTTAGCTATTTACTCGGGGGGAGGGATTCTGAACAGCCAATGGTGTGCACAAAGGGTCAAAGATGTGGACTATGCTCAGTTAACTACTGCCCACCCCACACACACATGATTGCTGGCCATCTGGCTTTTCCTTATCCAAAGGTCTCAGGACAACACCAGCAAGAGCTTTTAAGTGAAGTTCCCTTTACTCTAATAAAAGTCTCCTACCTGAATTATGGACATCCGAGTGGCAGGGGTCTCGCTCGAATTAGTCCCTTGTCCGGTGAAGCTGGTGTGGCAGCCTGCGTGCCCCTGCGGGACAGTCAGGTTGTTGGAGGCTGGCTTAAGATACATCACCTCTGACCGGGGCGAGCTGAGGGGCAGGCGGGTTTGGTAGTCGAAGTACATAGGGGAGGTGGCCAGGGAGGGACTGCTCACCACGTTCATGACGTTCATGGCGTTCCTCTCCTCCACCTCGCTCTGCACCAGCATGATATCGTTTTTGTTGATTTTCTTCTTCTTGCCCTTCCCCCCACCTAGCTGAGGGTGGCTGTACTCTGCGATGCGGCAGTTGTAAGTGCGAATCTCCTTGTTTTCCCGTTTACACTTGACAGCGATGGTGATCATGGCCGCTAGGAGGATGATAGAAATCGTGCTCAGTGTCACTATGAGAGGCAGCGACATGTCCCAGTGGTGCTGCTCCCCGTTCACTCGTGGTACCCCTTCAGGCAGGGAGCCGCTCACTGAGCGGATGATAAGTTTGGCCACCGCGGACAGGGTGGGCTTGCCGTGATCGGTCACTTTCACCACAAGCTCCACCACTGGGGTCACATCCTCCCAGAAGGGGTGCAGTGTGCGGATCTCGCCGCTGGACGGATCGATCTCAAACAGGTGGTCATCGTTGCCATCCACGATCTCATAGGTGAGGCGCCCGCTCTCTCCAAAGTCGCTGTCCAGGGCGCGCACGGTGCTTACCAGGTACCCCAGGCCAGCATTGCGCGGGACCTGCAGCTCAGCTGTGTCGTTCTGTAGAGTGGGAAGCACAATCACTGGAGCGTTGTCATTTACGTCTAACACTGTCACCCTCACCGTGGCATTGCTTTCCAAGTGCGCTGGCGCCCCTGAGTCCTTAGCCAGTACTTTGAATTCAAAAGCCTTCGTTTGTTCATAGTTAAAGGAGCGTAGGGCATATATGGCCCCGTTAGTGGGGTTCACGGACACATAGGTGTAAATAGACACGTCACCGATGTGTGAGGGAAGAATGGAGTATGACACTGTTCCATTTTGGCCCAGGTCGGGATCCTGGGCTAGCACGGAACCGAGGTATTCTCCTGGAATGTTGTTCTCGTGTACTTGGAGCACGTACAGTCCTTTGGTGAACCGAGGTGGATTGTCATTCTCATCCAGAATCTTGACAGCGAACGACTTGGTGGAGTTGAGTGGAGGGGAGCCCCCGTCCCGGGCCACAATGGTCACATTGTATTCGTCTTGTGTCTCACGGTCCAGTGGACGGTCAGTCACCACGGTGTAGAAGTTGTCATAGTTCTCTTCAAGCTTGAAGGGGACGGACCCGGGACCCCCCAGGCCACCTCCAGTCCCTCCTCCACCTAGAACCCGACACTGAAGCTGCCCATTCTTGCCTGAGTCCCGGTCAGTGACCCGCACTAGGGCGATGACTGTGCCAGGCGGGGCGGCCTCACTCAGCGCCCCCTGGCGCACGGAGACGAATCCAATGGACGGCGCGTTATCGTTGCGGTCGATAAGCTTGACTGTGACCTTGCAGTGGGCTGGAATTGGGTTAGGCCCTAGGTCTCTGGCCTGCACGTCAATCTCCAACATGCCGTTCTCTTCATAGTCCAGGTTGCCCTTAACGCGGATCAGGCCAGTTTTAGGATCGATGGAGAAGAGCTCCCGCACGCGGTCGGGCACATAGCTGCTGAAGGAGTAGAGGACTTCTCCGTTGGGACCTTCATCAGCATCGGTGGCGTTCAGATCAATGACCACGGTACCCAGTGGAGCGTTCTCGGGCAGTTCCACCAAGTATGATGGAGCCTCGAAGACTGGGCTGTTGTCATTAGAATCGATCACCTTCACATTGATCTGTACGGTGGCGGAGCGTGGAGGTTCCCCGCCGTCCAGGGCCGTCAGCACCAGAGTGTGGTGGTTCTGCAGCTCGCGGTCCAGTGCCTTTTGGATGACCAGCTCTGGGAACTTGGTGCCGTCGCCACGGGACTTGACGTCCAGGGCAAAGAGGCCATGATCATCGCGGGTGAGCAGATAGGTGCGGAGCCCGTTCTCGCCAGCGTCTGGGTCGTGTGCGCTCGTGAGGGGGAAGCGGGTGCCGGGTGCCGCGTTCTCTGAGATGTCCATTTCTATCTGATCCGAGGGGAAAGAGGGAGCGTTGTCGTTGATGTCCTGGATCTCTACCTTGATCATGCAAATCTCCTTGTCGTTAGCGAAAACCTCTAGGGAGAGCTGACACTTGGCATTGTGGCGGCATAAGGATTCACGGTCGATGCGCTGTTTGGTGTAGAGGAGCCCGCTGTCGGCGTCCACGTCCAGCAGATGCGGTGCGGAGTTCTCCAGCACCCGGTAGCTGCCAGACTTGCTCCTCCCGCTGCCGCTGCCGCGCTCAGCCGGCGGAAGCCCGGGCTGCAATCGGGCATCCTTGCCGATGTTGCCAATCACTGTGCCGGCCCCTTGCTCCTCTGGCACGGAGTAATTGAGGTTTTTGAGTGTCAGGGCAGGGGCCCACAAAAGAAAGCAGCAACAGATGGAAAGGTACATCCCAGACCGGTGGGATGGGAACAGGAGCAGCTGGACTGGAGGTGCTAGCTGGTGGGTGCGCGCCAGTCTGGAACCGGGGCGGAGCGTACGAGCTCGGAGGGAGCCACAAGTCTGCGAGTCTTTCCTTCCCTCCGCACCCGGGCTGCGGCACCAGACAGTCTCTACTTATTCCGCTCAAGTTGCCCGAACCTGTTGATCTACAGCATTCGCACTGGGAGAGATGCAGCCGCGCAGCGAAGCTGCAGCAGCTCGGAGCCAGGCGGCGACTCCCTGCGGCTGAGGGCAAGCCCAAGGCTTTGTCTCTCCCGCCTGGACTTAGGGAGGTTCAAACTTGCGTGATGAGGCTGGCGATAAAAAGGAAATCGGAGTCTGGAAGAGATGATAATGAGCTGAAGAATTGCTGGGTTTTCCTCACTCCCGCTAGGCGCTGCAAAATCCACTCCCTCCGGCAGGCTACAGAATACTCTTCAAATCGGGTGGGGGAGGGCTTCGGGAGGTGTGTCTCCAGGCAGATCAGAAAGTGGAATCCTTTAGTTACTCGCATTCGGTGATGCGATTGATGGGAATGAGTAGGGACGAAGAAAGAATCACAGATACATATGTATATTTGAGGCTGCCCTGGCGCACGGAGAAATGTCTGCTCGCTATGCAGGATGCTCGGCTTTCAGGCAGTGTATTGCTGCATTTAAAGATCTAATCTTGCCTTGCTGGCTTAGGCGGCGGCGGCGGCAGCGGACTGCATCTCCGAGCCAAGTCTTTTTTTCTCTCTCTCTCTCTCTCTCTCTCTCTTCTTCTTCTTCTTCTTCTTCTTCTCTCTTCTTTCCGAGCAGCCAGAGGGAGGGGAGGAAATGCAGAGGGGGAAAAAAAAAGTGTCCCGATTTGTAGTTTCCTCCCCCTACCAAGCTCCTCCCTCTCTTCCTCGGAGAGGGTTCTCCCCCAAAATCAAGAAAGCCACAGCCTGATCAGCATTTGCGCCGAGAGCCTATTGGGAGGAGAAAATATAGAGAGATATCTCCGCCTCTGTTCGTAGAACACTCTGGTGTGTCTCTACGCCAAGCCGGGAGCCGCCACTACCATCCCATCCTCTTCATGCGAGCAAAGGCTTCTCTCGCTGCAGTTTAATTCCAGTTTGCTTCTCTTGCCAGGCGAAAGGAAATCAACAGGCAACTCATGGTTAGACGTGCCGATTTGAGGGGGGAGGAGGGAGGGCAGACTAGAAAGGAGGAGGGAGCTACCCTCCCAGTCCTAGCACACACACACACACTCGTCCTGTCTCTCGCTAGAAGGGAACAGTCTCTGCATTCACAGGGCTGGGCTGTCAAGTGGCTCTCTTTTCTTTCTATTCAGCACCTCCTTCCAGTGGCCCAGCCTCCTTTTCATCTAGAAAGGAAAACCTTGGCGAGGAACAAGAGTGGTGAATATTTGAAGAGAATACAGTGTAGGCTTTTTTCCTTATTATTATTATTATTAATTATTATTATTTTAAATTGGAGGAGTAGGGTGGACGGGAATACATCAAGGCTTGGCGTGATGCATTCTGCAGTCTGGCTTTCCTGTCTCTGGTCGACTTGGGAAAGGCAGAGAGGGTGAGGAGCTGCAGCCACCGCTGTTCTGCCAGGGCGCCCACCCGGGGAAACTACCTCCTCCACCTCCGAGGGGAGGTTAGGCACGGGTTGATCTACACATTATTTCCGCTTCTCCCGGCGCCTCGGTATATGGGAATGACACATCCAGAAATGCAGGTGTTCTGATCTGCGGGATGAGTCAGAAGCAGCGGAACGAATCGTATTCACTCTCCCCTCATGGTCCTCCCTTCGCAGTCGTTAGTTGAGGCTTCTTCTTAAGGCTTTCCCTGACTCACTCAATAGGAAAAGCAAAAACAAACAAACAAACAAAAAAACAACAACAAAAAAGCCGGATTCACGTCGGGGGGGTAGGGGAGAAAACGAGAAAAAGCGTGGGGGGGGGAGGCAAAGCTGAATCCAGGAACACTTTTACTCTACCTCTTTCGGCCGGCGTCCGAGGCTCTGCAAAACAAGGCGTCTGCTTTGCTTACGAATATTTTTTGTTTTGTTTTTTTTTTTAAACCTTTCCACTTGGTTAGGCGTGAGATGCCCCCAAATCTCGCAGTCTTAGGGGTGGGGGCACGTTTCCAGTAATGATTCACAGCTTAGCCCAGGATCATAGTTCAAGATTTTCCTCCCAACGGTCTCTGCTCACAAAGTCCAGCATCGGTGTGCATAGCTAATTGTGCAGTCTGTTGTGGAGGGTTTTTTTTTTTTTTTTTTTTTTTTTTTTTTCTGTCACGAATGGTCTCTTTCAGTCTGATGCGGTGCCTGTCAGTATCACCTCAAAGCCTGAGAAAGACGTGCAGGTTTCAAACCGAATAAATCCGTCTCCACCAGCCAAGACGCGGAGGAAATGGAAGGTGAAAAATTCAATTCAACAGTTGGAGTAGCGTCTCCGAGCCGCCCTCCTCCGCTGCGGCAGCCGCCGGGCTCGCAGTCCGGATGCTCTCCCCAGCGTCTCTTGCTGACTGACTCTATTCACCTCACGCCGCCGCTTAAACATTGATACTGATTCTCTGCCAGCCAATCGGCGTGGGGAGCCAGACCCTGCCTTCTCGGCCCACGCCCAATGGGAGGCGGAGAAACGGCGGGCGGGGGCGGGGCCAGCAGCCCCCAGCGCTTGAGAGTCATTGACTAGCTGAGTCCGACCCGAGAGCGTCAAGGCCCGCAGAGCCCGCGCTAAGTCTCCGCGGCAGCGCCCAGGGCTGAGCCGTGGTCGCCCGGGTGTTCAGCTACGGGAGTGTGTCGTCCTCCAGAAAGAGAAAAGTTTGACAGTGATTTGATTTCATGTGGGGATCGGATTGTAAAGCCAGGCGTGGGGAATCACCGTATACTTTGCAGAGAGAGGTAGCTGCGGTCTTCCTGGTGCCTTCTAGTCCACACACCAACCCACGTAGTCAGCTTACACACACACACACACACATACACACACACACACACACACACACACACACACACACACACACACACTGGGCCAAGGGAGTTGCGGATTTTCTGACTCCTCGTGCACTCATCTGGGGGTGCGGAGTGCGTGCGCGCGCATGCGTGCGCGCGCCCGAGAGAGAGAGAGAGAGAGAGAGAGAGAGAGAGAGAGAGAGAGAGAGAGAGAATGTGTGTGTGTGTGAGTGCACGCGCGTGTGTGGTGTATATGTACGCGTTTTCTCACGGTGGGATGTTTATTTCAGTGAATGCCAGTAAAGTGCGGCGTTGGAGAGCTGTCTGTCTTAGCTAGCTCGGGAGCCAACACGCCGCAAGCAACAGTAATCAATATGTAACTTTCTTCATCCTCAGAGAAATCCCCGCTGTCCCCAGGCACTCATGCAAGGAAAGTCACTTGATTATGAAAGTGTTTCAGAAGAAAAAGCAGTCGCCGGTGGAGAGAGAGGCAGTGTCTCAAAGGAGGGAACAAGCCTCTCTTAAGACATGTTTTGCAGCTCCATGAAACTGAAATCTGGTTGAACAGTATTTAGACTTCTACCTTTTAACCATCTCCTATCACAGCCCACATTCAAGGTAATCCAGCGTCCCTTAATGTCCCTAGCTTTAGTGTCTAATTCACTTCTGTTTATTTTACTAAAGTTCCAAATAGCAATTTGATTTTTTTTTTCAAATCAAATAGCATTGATAATATTTATAAAGTCTCCTGTGCATAGAAGCGGAACTTAGGCAAGAACTTATACCAGATTCAATGATGCTTGTTTAAATACTTTCTCTCTCTCTCTCTCTCTCTCTCTCTCTCTCTCTCTCTCTCTCTCTCTGTCTCTCTCTCTTTCCTATTCTAAATTTCTCATCTCCAACTTTAGAATCTCAAAGCTTGCTTTTGTCTGAACTGCTTTCACAGACATCCACAAGTCTCAATCAGTTTTGTTTCTGAGCTAGCATTTCTGGAAAAGAGTTAAGAGGGACAAAGGAAAGCAATCCGTTGAAATCGAGAAGGTATCTTGATTACTACAGTATTGATTGTAATTCATAAACACTGAAGTTAAGTTGCCAGTTATAAATTTTGAATGACTAATATAAAAATATGTAACATGAATCATTCAGAATTTCAAAGAAAATCAAATCTAGACCAGTGACAAGAAAGCTCTGAATTTTGTTTTGGGGATAATTGCTTAAAGGTTCAGATATAGGAGCTATTAATTTCCCAGCGCTTCAAGGAGATAACCTGTAGTCTGATTTTGCAGTCTGGTCTCATTCCAAATTTACCACTCCCTTGAGAGACCGACAGCTCAAAAATTCAAAGAGAAGACCTTTTTAGTCAGGCCTTCAAATTCAAAAATGTTCCTTTCTTGTCTTGTCTAAATAGGTTGTTTAGCATATATGTTTGTACTCAACAGAGGACTCAGTCTTGCCAAAGTAAAGGCTGCTTTGCTAAGCTGTCTTTAACCACATAGCCTTATATAGCCATAGCTTTCTTTATGTCTCTCTGGCTAGAAATATTGGTCCAATGCACGTTCTTTGGAAGTTGATGCATGTAATCTTTATAATCAGAAACAACCTTAAGGAATAGTGAGCACATATTCGCACATTCATTTATCAATTTTTATTTTGTACTTCTCTCTCCTCTCACCCTGCCTCAGTTCTAAGGATAACCACCAGCACTTTGCAAAGCTAAACAAGAGCTGCAGCGCTTAGATATATCTTCAGGAACATTATGAATTACCTTTTTAAAAAATGACCATTTTAAGCTTATTTTAACTGCATAGTAATTAGATGTCTTTGACTTTCACCATAGCACAAAACCAAAACAATAAGACAATTCCAAGGAAGGCAGGGGTGTATCAATTAGGCTCAATTCAACATGGTGCTATGCAGTTGAAGGGAGATTGGAAACACAATGCCTAGGAAAGGTCTTGATGACAGGAAAAATATATCCTTAGAAGAATACATTTGCTGAGACTCCCCCTCCCCAGAGTAATTATGCCACACCGCCCCCCAGTGTTTGCTGAAAGAACTGTGTATATAAAGTGAATGCTTTAGGGCATCTGCTAAGAATAAAAAGAACACAGTATGTTTCTTATACTTCTTGTTGCTGTAGAATCAAACATGATTATTGGTTGTTGAATACTGACATGTATCCTAAGTAACTATTTGTAATGATGATTTATACCTGGTTTTTCCTTAACCAGCAATGAAACGGACTGATAGCTTAGTGCAGTTGTTTGGCTTATTTCCAATCAGTTGTAACAATCACATTTAATTCTAAAAAAAAAAATCGTTAAAGTTTTTCAAAGTCTGTCTTTTTTTTTCTTCCAAGCATGTTTTGTGTTCACATTATATTTATTTAAAATTTTCTTATTCATTATCTTAAAACTATTGAGCTCCATTGGAATAGAAAAGATGATGTAAGTATATTAGGTAGTTCAAAAGCATCACAGCTTTGTAGCATGGAGGGCCATGTCACATACACCACCAAGCTAAGGAGTTCAGAAGTGTGTCATGACCTGCATATACTAAAGCAATGTCAGAGTTTTCAAGAACAGCTGGGCTGATAATCAATATTTGTAGTTTCAAACCAGATTCGACTCTAATCCAACACGTTACCATTCTCTATCTAAATTCATAAATTCTGATCATCTGAAGATCTAGTCTGCTTAGTTAGAATCTATGTGGGACCACTCACTGAGAATAAATATTGTAAAAGACTTAACATTTGATTAGTTAATAGAATAGGGTGGGTAAGTTGAGTTTAAAGGTAAATTGATTGATGCATCGGAATTACTTTAAGCATTGCAGGTTAATTTTACAGGCTAATTAAGAGAAGCAAATACTACTATGTCAGTCTCATAATTGACTTCACAGTATTAAGGAAAAATCTCAAAATAGGACTTCATGGAATTTTATATAATTTATGTAACTTCAGCTCAGAGACACTCTTTAAGAATGCATAATTATGTGTTTTAGATATAGTTTCAAGAGTTTATTCCTGAAGCTAGGATCAGTGTTATATAAGTCTCCTGTAATTTATCCTGCTTTGCTATAATCTTAAACTTAATAATATATAACTCTTAAGGAAAAGAAGCTGCCATTTTCTGTACAGCCATTACTTACGTGATTAAAAAAAAACATTTTTATGTTTCTGTCTTTATCATTTCATTATCTGGTTTTGTATGAACATTTCAAAACAAATTTAAGGGCATAAGGCTTAAGTACCAGGAAACCAAAACCATAACAAATTCAAATTCTCAAAAGCATGAAGTATTGTGATCATAGCTAGTGCTTCTCCTCTTTCAAAGATATCTATGGCTCCCATCTTATACTATTGTTGACTGTTTGCTAACTTTAATCAAAGCACTGTCTTTTAACCAGTGATGAAACCACACTACTCCCAAGTCTTTCTCCTTCCTCAATGATGAATCTAAATTAGATTGAGCAATGTAAATTAAATGTAAATTTTATGCTTCAGGAGAAATGTTTTATAATTTAAATATTTTCAAAGAATTCTCTCATACTCAATACATTCTAAATGCATAAAATATGTAAAATTAGTAATGCAAATTAAATATGAAACTTGTCTAATTTTTATTAAAATTATGAAAAAACACTATTAAGAAAAATTCTGTATTTAAACTTTCTTCTAAATATTTCTGTTAGTGTAAATTACAATAGGATAGCATATTCAGGTATATGTTTTCTCCTTACCACAATGTTAACAATGGAGCTACAGGGTTAACTCAACAAAGACATGCAAACTAAACCTGTGAGAAATTCATTCACAATTCACAAAATGTATGAAGTAAACTTAAAACCAGCATCTATACATTTTCAGTAAATTCTAAAATTTATAAGTAAGAAGAAATATTGGTAAAGTAATAATCAGTGATCAACTGAAGTACTCTAATGCGTCTTAGGAGAAATATTCTGAATTTTAAAGACTAATATAAAATTTAAACATAAAATTTCTTAAAATTTACAATTAAATGCTCTTTAGTATGAAATAGTTTTTTGTGTGTATGTGTGTGTGTATGAGTGTGCATGTGAATACAGGTAAGTGTGAATATGTTTATGTTAAGTTGATAAAATAAGCTGCCATGTTTTAAAATGCATATTAATATATTTGATATGGAGAATCTCAAAAATGTTATTCAATACCAAATCTATTAATACATATTAAAAGGAGATTTAGGTTAAATTGTGTACATTAACATTAACATAAAGTAACATTACCTTCATCACAAAAGATTACAAATACCATATTTATGTTTGTTTTTTTTTTTTTTTTTTTTTTTTGTCTTGCCAGCAAAAAGAGTAAGTTATACTAATTCTATAATCTCAACACTCCTGCCCCATAAGAAGTTACATACTGGCTCCCCCTTGTGGTCAGTTTGATAGACATTCGTGTATTTGGAAACTTTACAGCATTAGGAAAATTAGATTTATTTAATATTTGTACATTGCATTGTAAAATGCAGAGCTTATGAGTGAAATAGTTAATTTATAGATGTGCCAGCTAGATCATTAAATTGGTTGTCACCGAGAAAAAATATAATATTTTGATTTCACGCACTACACAGCAATCTCATTATATTTTAGAGTTAAACATGTTAGGGCAGTGCTGACTGAGGCTGGGAAACCAGCCCTTGGAGGGGACCCGGGAAGTTCAATTCAGTAGGTGGCACTCTTTCCACAGAGTCAGTTTTACACTGGTGACCTGAAAAAATGTTTCAAACCGCTGTGTCACAGGAGGTCCCGCCTTTCAGGTGAGGCTGACACCAGATGCTTATGATCAGTAATGGTTCTAACCGTTCACACGTTTCTAGCCATTATTCTAAGATAGTTAACCTGCTTGTTATATAGCTATCATACTGAGATCAATGAGAAGAATATGCTAGAAGTAGCTGAGCTCTCAGGAAAACAAATAAGTGTTCTACAAATCCTCTGCATTTTAATTATGATTATAATCGTTAACCTTCCCAAGTTTCTGTGACAAGGTCTTACTTGGGTAATTATGGCCTCCTTATGTAAATTCCTCTTTCAGGGAGCTATGAATATTATTTCCTCTCATCTTTAAAAAGGCTAGAAACATTTCAGTTACAAACCAACTGCTGTCAAATAGCTTTTGTCTGCTACTGAGGACACAGCATACTTTTGCTTTAAGTAAAGCACCTCTATATAGGCTTCTCTCCCTGTCCATAGTCAAGAAAATACTCTTATTCTGAGTGATATTTTTGAAATCATATTAAATTTAAAAAAAGATCAATGAAATGAAACATCATTAAAATTCACTAGGTGGAATTGATTCTTTTTTTTTTTTTTTTTTTTTTTTTTTAATTTAGAGCTCCTGAACTCAGATACTTGAAGATTGTCCTATCTTTATGAATGAGGAAAGCTAGTAATATCTAGGGAAAAGGGCATGAGCCATCCACAAATTACCCATACTGATAGAAATGGAATGACCTCCAATTTTAATTAAGCACTGAAGAGTTTAAATTCTTATTAAAACAAAAAGTGAGGTATCTTTATTTGCCATCCAAATGATGCTTAGAATCTTGTTATATGACAACTGTAATTTAAATATTAATCAAGAAAGTTTGAATGTGTGTTTGATTGTAAACTTACTGAAGAAAGTTGTATTGGCCATTCTTCCCAAAACAATACAAATTAAATTTAGAAACATCTTGACTATAGTCAGATGAGCCTGGGTGATCTATTTTCCCTTTCCTGAAGGCATGGTAATCAGAGAAGTCCATAAAAATCAAAGAAGTTAACATTTATTACACAGCTTAGACATTTGTACAAACATGAATTTATACTCTTTTGAAAGCCTATCAAGAGCAGTGGTAATTAAACATGTTTCTGACAATGACCTATTCAGGAAGCCACAGACGACTACAGAACCCCTTCCTAATACATTTGATAGAGATCTATAATTTAAATTATGCAAATATTTTCAAAAACACTGTAAGAAACACATAGATTTGATGAGCCTAATTGGGAAATGATCTAAAACTGTCTTTAAACCATTGTGTTGACTTTTACCTATAATTCCATCACTCAAGTGGGTGGCGGAGGCAGGAAGATTACCATGGCTTCTAGGCCAGTGTTGGCTACACAAATAAGTAGTTAAGTAAGTAAGAAAGTAAGTAGTAACTAACATCTTTCAAAATCCTAAGAGAGAAAAATTTATATAATGCATGTTACTCGATGAAATATGTACCAAAGGATTACAAATTCAGTTTTATTTTCTAATATTTAGAACCAGGAACGTCCTCAGCAGTAGGAAATATAATAAATTAGCAGCTATGTGACATACATGAGTGAAGCAAGACCTTCCCTAGCATGTAGGCTTTCCTTTCTTACTCAGAGGTAGTAGTTGCATCAGCATGACGGGTGAGAGATAGAGACCTTTCTTCCTCACACTGGTAAAAGAGTGACCCCACAATTCTATTTAGTTAGTAAAGGAAGGGCTCTGCTCACTGACCTGAACAGGCAAGAGCAGCCAGGCAAGAATATAATCAATCATGAGAATTTAGAAGTTTGTTGAGATTTGATCTCTTGCTTATGTTGTAATGCTAAATATTGGCCCCCAAGACCTGGTTGCCTTCAGGGCTGAGAGTTTGTCCATACCCAAGTGACGGTATGCAGCCTTGTCCCTCAAGTTATCTGTGATTGGTGAATAAGGAGGCCTACAGCCAATAGATGGACAAAAGAAAGACAGGGTCTTGGGTACCTGGGCTTGGGGTCTGAGGAGACCACCAAGGGAGAGAAGAAGGTGAATAAAAGAAAAGACGCTATGGGGTAAGAACCTTAAAACAATGGCCATGTGGGCTGACTAATTGGAGTTAAGAGCAGCCCAGATGAAACATGAAAATTTATATAATGGGATTTTTGGCTGCAAATAGACATAATAGCATAGAGGAAGATATCTGCCCATCTCTTGTGCTGAATAAGGCTTATTATTCATAAATAGAAAGGGTGTGTGTGTGTTTTATCCGGGAACCAAATGTTTAAAGGTAGAATAGAAACCCCAGATTTGGATTAAAAAATATTCAACAACTGAAGTTTATTTTGTGTTTTAACATTTGAGACGAAAATGTAGATGACCACTATTCTAAGACATGTAGCTAGATCCGTAATTCATGGGTTCATACAAGAATCTGCTGAGTGATTAAAAGTCCATGTATACGTTTTGTGTGGGTTTGCCTAGGACAACACAGTGAAAGCATTATTATAATGTGCTTAAGCCTTAAAATTACTTACCAAATTGATCATAAAAGTCAGTGGACGGAAGTCATCTTAACACATGGACTCCACATTATGAAGCACTTTGAGTTTTTTAAAAGTAATTCATAATTCACACCAAATGAATGAATTAGGAAGAAAAATATGAAAGGAGCTAGAGAGATGGTGCAGATGTTAAGAACAGTGGCTTCTCTTCCAGAGGACTGAGGTTCATATCTCAGAATCCACATGATGGCTCAGAACTGTCTGTAATTCCAGATCCAGGGGCCAATGTCCTTTTCTGGCCCACTGTGGGAATGCGTGATGCACAAATATACAAACAGACAAAACAATAATACATACAAAATATAATTAACTTCTTTTAATTAAAAAAAAAAAAAAAAGGAAACCTAAGTACTTCACTTTAAACCAATCTATACATAAAGAAAAGATTACGTAACATCAATTGGCATCCAAGTCCTTCCCCTCATTTCAAACTGAATATGTGACAATACACTTATCCCCTCTCCTTTTCTCATCTCAAATCTTGCTACAAAAACAAAAGAAAACTGGCCATTACTATGATGAGACTATCAGTGACACGCTAGAAGAACTAATGGCGAGTTAAGTTTATAAATACACATATTTGTAAAGTCTTAAATCCCTGGAAACACTTCCCGGGGAATATGAGGGACAATAGACATTATATGAAATTATAAAATAAAAAGATTGACGCTGGTGTTTGGGGAATAGGGTGATTATTCTAATGGTAGTTCTAAAAAGTATGCCAGAGGTCCGTGTTCTTGTTTTTGTTTAAATCTGACCAAAATATGAAGGCTGTGGTCTTGCTTTGTGGAGATGAAGAGTTAAATGCATCATGGCAGAAAATAGGTTATAAAGGTCAGATATCTCGCATTGTGTGGAATTAACATAGAAAAAGCAGTAAATCTTTATGAAAATTAAAGCCAGTGTGGTGGGTTTTAGTGAAGAATTTCTCTCCTTGGCTTGGGCACTTGAATACTTGGTCCCTAAAAGAAAATGTTTTGGGGAGAGGTGATGCAGCCACACTGGAGAAAGAATGTCCGTGGGAGTGGGGTTTAAGTTTCCAGTTTGTTCTCTCTGCTTTATGCTGTGGGTGAAGATACGGTTTCTCAGCTCTCTTCTCCAGAAGTGATGGCTCCCTCTTGTTGCTGTGTTTTCCTATGATGAGGAATTCATACTTCTAGAAGTATAAGCCAAAATAAACTTACCTATAAGCTGTCTTGTTCATGGTAGTCAGGGTATTTATTTATTTCAGACAAATGAAAAGTCATTCATATCAAACTTGGTACAAGGGAATGAACTATTTTCTTTCCTTTTTTTCAGGTTTGTTTGTTTGTTTGTTTGTTTGTTTGTTTTGAGAGACAAGGTTTCTCTGTGTAGCCCTGGCTATCCTGGAACTCATTCTATAGACCAGGCTGGCCTCAAACTCAGAAATCTGCCTGCCTCTTCCTCCCAAGTGCTGGGATTAAAGGTGTGTGTCACCACCACCCACGTGGGAATGAAATATTTCTGCAAAGAAAAATGATCATGTTACTGTTACTTTTCCTTCCTTCCTTCCTTCTCTCTCTCCCTTTCTTTCTTTCTTTCTTTCTTTCTTTCTTTCTTTCTTTCTTTCTTTCTTTCTTTCTTTCTTTCTTTCTTTCTTGGTTTTTTGTTTTGTTTTGTTTTGTTTTTAATTCATAAGGATTTGAAACTTTGGAATGAAAAACTGGTTGAATGCTCTAAACACAGATTAGTGCTACATTCTAATAGGAGCCTAGATGAGAGTAACGCTGAACAAGGTCAAATGTGGAGGCTCCAGCTCAAAAGGTTTCATTAGCAACTGCACTCCATGCCATTTGTCTGATATTTTGGAAAAGAATCTGAATGCTTTCTATCCTTCCTAAAAACTTTTCCAAGGCTAAATTGAAAATTTATATTTTTTTCCTCTCCTTTTTTGTGAAAGACATTTCGAGACAGCATTAGTTCAAATCTATATCATCTATTAAGGGAATTGGCACAGTGAAGGAGAAGCCTTTCACTTTGTACTAGAACAAATAGAAGAGTGCACTCTGTGGGGGAAAGGATGGGGTTGGGGATGTACTGCTGGCACCAATTTCTGTGATAAAACCCCTGGCCAAAGCAAGCTGGCCAAAACAAGTTTTAAAACGAAAGGGTTTATTTATTATAAACTTCTGTGTCACAGTCCATATATAAAGGAAAACCAAGTCAGAACTCTGCTGCTTCCTGGATTACTAGTCCCTCATGGCTTGCTCAGTTTACTCTCTCTGGCCCCATTAATTTATTTGTATTTACTTTATAGCCCGAGGGCATCCCCCAGCCTCTTCTCCTCCCAGTTGCACCACACCACCCTCACACTACCACTCACACTACCACTCACACTACCACTCACACTACCATTCACACTACCACTCATCCCTCCTTCAGTCACTTACTCTCCTTGTCAGACAAGGGAAGGCACTTCCGTGAGTACCAACCTGTCCTCGTACATCAAGTTCCAGCAGGACTAGGACTAGAACTAGGTGCATGCTGAGGCCAGACAAGGCAGGACAGCTAGAGGAAGGGAATTCTTTATTTCACTGAAGTTTCTTGGATCTCTGAAATTATAGAGTTCCACAATGATTGCTTTTTCCTTTTTCTTGTTTCCAACAATTAGATGGAGAGTAAATAAACCATCACCTCGAGTAGAATAATAGCATGCTTGCTCTAAGCCTATGAATAATGCTTCTCTAAACACAGTGTTGGGAAAGTAGGTAATGAGAAATAAATGAATTAATTAATTTATGTGTATATAAAACAAAAACTATGATTTAGTATGTTGTGGTTTAACATGCCCAAGAAGTTATCTGTTAAACTTCCCACCTTTATTTCTGTAAATACAACAAATGTGTGTGTGTGCTTTGTATGTTATGTGTAATACCTCATGAGTTACTTATGATCATCAGATTAAAACAAAATGCTGTTTTTCTTGTTAAAAAATGGTAGTCCAAAAAGTTCATTGTCACAGGTATTTTCACATATCTCAAACTGAAACCTATCTGCAGGCCGTCAGTTGGGTTTCTGCATACCACCTAGCATGTGGATGGAGGTGCTTTTCTAAATTGCATGACTTCACTAGCCCTGGATAGTTGACAAGGTTTCTATACCTGGCATGATTTCTTTCCTGTTGAGCAGGTCTTAAATGCAATTACTGAGCTGTCGGTCACTGCTCCATTGAACTTTTAGAATTATAGTGGCACTCATGCTGGTCATTGGTGTGGTTCGTGGGAATCATAGCTGCGTAGAACTGTTGGTTGTTTCTCTCATTTGTAAGCTTGCTCTCTGCCTTCTGGTGCTGTGAAAAGTACTTCTCAAAATGGAGGTATTCATCTCAGTTCCAACTCAGAGTCCGGTGGGGTCTTCATGGTTGCTGAAATACATGGTATATTGAGCAATGGGCGTTTACCTTGCTTGTCCCATGTATAACCAAGAACAGTAGCAATAGTTGATAATGTTTTGAGAATTTCTTGGACAACCTAAAACAAGAATGTAAAAGAGAGCTTCTCATGCCTAGTGCTGCAATATTTATGGAATGGTCTTTGGCTCTTGGAGGAGCACTGTCAGCCCAGAGTTCACTGGCATTCATAACAGGACCTACATTTTTCTTGTGATCTCGGGATAACACATAGGTGAGCTGTTCAAAATAAGAGTGATTTCATAGGCTTTTGTCTAATTTTAAAGATAAGTCAGCTAACTTTACACACATACACAAAAACCCCACATTTATTCACTTTTCAGAAATGCTAACAACTTATCATTTTTTCCTATCCACATTTGTGGAGATCTGATAATGGGGAACTTTTCAAAACTTCTAAACAATTATTTTAGTAGTCATTTCTAGCTACAACATTACAAATCCAGGTACTGTGAACATATAAAAGATGTAACAATATCCTCATAAAAGTTAAAATGTAAAAGATACAGTAATTTATATATTAAGTATTTATTTGTTTATTTTGGTTTTGGCACTGAAAACTGAACTGAGGCTGCAGGAATGATCAGGTGACTGATCTACTACTGAGCTTCCTTTTCAATCCAATTTACTTGTAATGGCTGGTCTTGATTATCCAGGTGATCATTAAAACAAGAGTGTTTAAAATGTTTAGATATGTGCTTTCTGGGTTAATGTTTTTATTGGTCCACCTAGTGTTTTACATATTTGAAACTGTCTTGTTTCTGATATGTATGTTTAATTGTAAATATTTAATACTTTTCTTCTGTTTTGTTTGGTTTTGTTTTGGATGTTTCCTTCTTAGTGTGTGACAACAGAGACAAAATTATAACGAGCAAAGGCACACTCTCAAAATATCACATGACATTTTACACAAACATCTGTCAAATATAAGGTTAGAATTCTCACTTCTTGGAGGAACACACATACCAATTAGTAGCAATGTTCTGCTGCCAATTGTGTGATTTTGGCAGAAGAAATTGACATGCCTTTTCAATATGGGCAGGGCATTTCTATGTGTTCTGCAGCACATTTCTCTGATGGTATTAAAGGTAATTTTTGCTCATTATTTTGATAGTTACTCAATGCCTATATAGCTAACACTCACATTTGTCTGACTACATAATAGATGCATGATCAAAATTAGTTTAGTTAACAAACATTCTACTTACTGAAAAATATGAATGAACACTTATTTATTTTGTAGTTTGCGGAGAAATTATTTAGAAGTAGTATTTAATTAAAAACTTAAAGTTAAAATAATTTTTGGATATTGCTCTGTTGTTATACATCACAAAATTATTTAATTGTCCAATTTCTGATGATTTAGGGTGCAGAATAAATGTTAATAATTTATATTAGTCTTATAATTTGAATGTATTAATATAAATTATTAATATTATATTTTCAAAATGTGGTTCATTTACAGCTTACTCTTTCTTTCATAGTGTGTCAATATATGGCCCTTGTTGGAACTCCATATATAGACCAGATTGCTCTTGAACACAGAAATATCTGTCTGATTTTTATTCCTGAAAGCTGAGACTAAAGGTATATGCACCATACCTGACACTAAGCATTACCTATTAGAAGTGATTGCCAACAAAACCACATTATGTTACTTTTTCTCCATAGTGAGACACCCATCATGTCATTTTGTACCAGAACATTGTTCTTTAGAATGGATATGAAGGATTTACTATGACAATAGATATATTGTCACATGTAACTGACTCCTTTACTTGTATATATTACATATACATATATATTAATGGTAACGCTTTAATTTTAAATATTTAAATTTAAATACTGAAAACCTATTTATACATCTGAAGATGTATTCTCATGAAATTTATGTGGAAGAAATTAACAGGCTATGTCAAATATTAGTATTTATTGCCAAATAGGTATATTCAACTAAAAGTTAGGGAAATAATTTTCTGCAAAATGGCATTTATAACAATCAAGAGGACACATGGAAATATTTAAGAATCACAGAGAGAGCTGTAGATGAAAACTGACAATAATACCTGAGTATTATACATTTTAAAGTGCTACTCTGTTAGGGTTTCTATTGTTGTGACAGAAACACCATGACCAAACATCAAACTGGGAGGAGAGGATTTATTCAGATCATACTCCCACATCACATTCTGTCATTGAAGGAAATCTGGACAGGAACTCAAGCAGGGCAAGAACATGGAGGCAAGAGCTGTAGCAAAAACCAAGGAGGAGGATGCTTATTGGCTTGCTCTGTGTAACTTTCTCATCCTGCTTTCTTATAGAACTCAGAACCACCAGCCCAGGGAAAGCACCACATACAGTGGGCTGGACCCATCCCTATGGATCACTAATTAAGGAAATGCCTTGCAGCTAGATATCATGGGGACATTTCCTCAATTGAAGTTCATTCCTGTCTAATGACTCTAAATTGTGTTAAATCAATACAAAACCAGCCAGTAAGGCTGTGTACTGGCTGTACTGTTGTACAAAGGACAGTTATAGTTTGGTGCAAAGTGCCTGTGATCCACAATGTTCTCATACGTTTGAAAACTTGTACCCAGTTGGTGGAATTGTTTGGATATTATGGAAAGAAATAGGAGTTGGTGTGGCTCCTGATTTCTTTCCTGTACCCCCAAAGCTTCCTGGGACTAAACCACACATCAAAGAAAACACACATGGTGGGACTTATGGCTCTAGCTGCATATGTAGCAGAGAATGACCTAGTCGGCCATCAATGAGAGGAGAGACCCTTGGTCCTGTGAAGATTCTATATTCCAGTATAGGGGAATACCAGCGCCAGGAAGCAGGAATGGGTGGGTTGGTGAGTGGGGTGATGAGGGAGGAGGGAATAGGGGATTTTTGGAGGGGAAACTTGGAAAGGGGAAAACATTTGAAATATAAAAAAATATCTAATAAAAAAAGAGAAAATATATTGGAAAGAAGGAAAGAAAGAAAGAAAGAAAGAAAGAAAGAAAGAAAGAAAGAAAGAAAGGAAGGAAGGAAGGAAGGAAGGAAGGAAGGAAGGAAGGAAGGAAGAAAAAAAGAGGAGTTGGGACCTCACTGAAAGTGGGTCACTGAGAGGTACTTTTGATAGTATAGTGACCACAAGGGTTCAAATAGCTAGTGACCACAAGGGTTCCAATAGCTTCCAACTGGGATGTAGCAAATACTATACATTCTTATTGCCATATTCTGGGTCAACTTCAACCATCATGTCTTTGTTGACTTGATGGATTGCAACAACTCAATTAGGGAACTCCCATAAAACCTCTCCTTGTACAAGATTTTTGTTAGGTATTAATGACAAAAGTATATATCCAATACAAGGATATAGGTAGATGAAATAACAAGATTTAGATGCCTTTGATGATTAAACAAAAGTTGGGAACATTTTATGATATGCTTTTTAACATGTTTTATTGTTTTAATTTTTCTCATGAAGTTAATTCAATTTGTTACTGAATAGTTCCACCAATTTTATCACAGTATTTTTATAAATAAGTCATACATATAAATGACTTGATGCTCATCTTTAAGATGTGCTGTATCACATAATCAACCACGTTTCTTATTGTAAAGATTAAAGAAAATATTATTATTTTTTATTAGAAAAAATGATATTTTCTTCAATCTCCCCCCACACCCTGCTTCTATGAGGCTGTTTCCCCACATACCTACCCACTCCTGCCTCCCCGCCCTCGCATCCCCGTACAATGAGGCATCCAACCTTCACAGGATCAAGGGCCTCTTCTCCATTGAGGCCCGACAAGGCCATCTTCTGCTACATTAGTGGTTGGAGCCATGGGTCTCTCCATGTGTATTCTATGGTTGGTGGTTTAGTCCCTGGGAGCTCTGGGGGAGAGGGTCTGATTGGTTGATAGTGTTGATCTTCCTATGGGCTTGAAAACCCCTTCAGCTCCTTCAGTCCTTTCTTTCTTCATTAGCTTTATCTTAGTATTAAAACCAATCCATGAAATATTAAATTGTAGTAAGCAAGAACATTTGCTATTAAAATGTTTTTGTTGCACTTTATATGGTTTTAGTCAGTATAATTGCAATAATAACATTCCATTGTTCAGATATTCTGTTATAAATATGCTGCATAAGTTTTTCACTGAAATCATGATCCAATGAATGATATATTTGGAACATTAAGAGAAATGGTTACATAATACAGTGCCACACATAGGAAGCAGCAGGCTCTGAATATGTGTTACCAATTTTCCAGTTTTTTCTTAAATAAGTGCTTTATTCTTTCTGTTGGACATACCATATGTCAGATTAATGAGATTAACACAGGTTACAGTTGAACAGTGACTGAGATAAAGCTAAAATCTGTGAGTTATAGATAAAAATAATTATAAAGTATGCTACACTGAATTAACAAAATCTGTTAACTCTGTGTTTAGTAGCATTAACTTCTGATTGTCATGCTATTACACCATATCTGGTCTAGACCCTTTCCACTGAAATAGAGAACATCACATGGCTGTATAAACTTCAAAAAATGCAAGTTTCTGCTTTCATGTCCACTTAGAAATATACCTTTGTTTTATAGCCTAAGAGATTAACATCCCTGTGATTAAATATTAAACTCTGATTATAACATAAAATAAGTACAATGACACTCAATAGTGACTTCCATGCTGTAGAATCTATACACATTGGAGTATGAGAGTTAAAGAAAATTTGTTATTCTATCTATCTATCTATCTATCTATCTATCTATCTATCTATCTATCTATCTATTTCTAAACAGGTTTTCTCTGTGGAGCTGTGGTTGTCCTGGAACCCCAGTTTTCCCTCAAACTTAGAGATCCTTCTGATTCTGCCTTTCAAGTGTTGGGATTGAAGGCACAGTCATGTTTAAAGTTATTATTATTATTATTATTATTATTATTATTATTATCATTATCACTATCAATATTATTATTATTTGTTCTTCTCCAAACAGGTGTTTCTGAGTAACTCTGACAGTCCTAGTACTTGCTTGCTCTGTAGACCAGACTGGCCTCAGGGTGCTAGGTGCTGGGTGCTAGGATTAAAGGCTTATGCCACTACACCCAGTTATTAATTCTAATTATAATCCCAAGATGTATCAAGATGAATTGGCCAGAGATTTCATTTTTCTGACTTATTTTTATTGATTCTATAAGTATAAAGTTATTTTTTAAATTCAACTCTAAGAAAAACAGTAAAACAGTATTCTTAGTAATAGACTTAATTTTTAGTGAATTTTAATTTTTTTATTTTATACATCAGATGTCTTTAAATTTAATAGCAAACAAAAAATAACTAATAAAAATATGACTTAGGATGATTGTTCAGCTTCTCAGTACATCAGAGCCACTTCATGTAATATTCAGGTATCATTTTAGAGAGATAATAGACAATGTCCCCAGTATTATTTCAGTTTTTCAGACAAGAGTTTGCAATCAGTAGAATATATGATGAGGTGTAATCAAAGATTAGAACTTTTTAATTAAATGGGGCCTTTTGTAACTAGTCATTTGACATTAATTACTGTTTTAGTTGGATTCCTTTTGATCTGTAAAGGGCCCTGAGTACCACAAAAATTATATTGCAGCATAGAAATTGTTGATAATTAAAACAAAAGCTTTACTGCATCAGCCCATCACACATCTTAAAAAGGAACATCATTTTAAATGTTAATGGCTGCCTTAGATAAACAGACTAGAGGATTTTGAAGGAAAAATAACAGATGGCATGTCAAGCCAGTTGCTTTGGATGGACAGTTTGACGGTTGTTAATTGTGATGATTTATAAGGTGTTTTTATATGTACAGTCACACTTTAGGACCTAACTAATGGTGAAAGGTATACGTGCAGTTCTAAAGGTTCCACACCCAGTGGAAATCATAAACCTAACTCACACCATGGCTGTAACTGGAGACTGTCCATCAAATCCAATGCTAAAAAGAGATTGACCTAGAATTTTAAACAATAATTTCAATTGTGGATTCATTGAGAATAAAATGTAACTTAAAAATGCTTTGAAAGAACTCCAGATTAAGATAATATACCTGTAGTAAAAACGGCTGCTCATTTCTATGAATAAAAGAATTTATACAAATGTTAAAAGGATTCAGACTGATTTTGATACCAGTGAACTAATCCTTGTAAAAAAAAAAAACATAATTGAGAAAAAAAATAATGGTGCGTACCAATGAAGTTTATTTTATAATAATGTGTTGCATGCATGTAAAATGTGCTTTGATACTGCAGTTACTAGATGTCAACACATGCAGGTATGGAGATTCTCTTTAGTTGTGATGAAAGATTCACATATATTCAAGTCCTGGCTGCCTTATAATGGAGGAACTCTTATTTTTAGTACAATTTACCTTAGGTTAGGGTTATGGTCTGTGAACAGAATAAAACTAATTGGCCTGAAAATAGATGTCATCATGCCTGTGACTTCATTGCAGTGTGCACTATGCAGATGAGGGAAATGAATGAACACAGAAGTAGTAAAAATAAACTTTAAAAACACTTGATAGTATGCACAAAAAATTAAGCTCTGAGAAGACAGAATATTTTTAAATTGATTTGGTCATCATTTCATCATCTGTAGAATCCATTCAGCTGTCTATAATCATACCAAAATGTCTTCTAAAAGTTTTTTGAGATTATAAAGGATTAATATAATTAGAATAGTTAATAAAATTATAATAGAATTATAATCTAATAATAATCTCTCCCATCACTTCCATTTAAACCTCCCACTCTCCTTCAAATTCATGGCATGACCTCTTTTTCATTACTTAATATAATTAATGCATATAAATTCATACACACACACACACACACACACACACACACACACACACACACACACACACACGTATATTCCTAAATTTAGCTTGTTCAGTCCATATGTTAGTTGTATATATATTTTCAGGGCTGCCCATTTGGTGCTAGACAATTAATTGGTATGTTTGTCCTTCCTTTTCTCCATTGTCCAAAGTTATTTGTTTCGGGCTGAGGCCTCACGGGTATTTTTTCTAAGGGTTTGGCATATTCGTTGGTGCCATCCTTGCTTGGCTCATATTTGGGTGCTTTTGTTGGGGAAACATTAGGAGTATATCTTCTGATATTACTTATGAACACAAGCTTACAGCAAATATATATATATATATATATATATATATATATATATTTTTTTTTTCTTTAGGACTAAGCTCCACACTCTGCATTTTGTTTGGTTGTGGTGTTTTGTTTTGTTTTGTTTTGTTTTGTTTTGTTTTGTTTGTTTGTTTGTTTTGTAGTGGTTTTCATATATTGCTATTTGAAATTTCTTTAATGATAGGTAAATACTATTTATATCAGTGAGTAACAACTCTTATTGGACTTAAGATCCACCCAAGAGTAGGGAGATCTCCTGGTAGTGGAAACCTAGCCAATTACTCAGTGTTAGTGAAGTTACATTTTAAAATTGGAAGAGAACCTACGACAACTCATTACTAATCCACAAAACCATCTATAGACATTTTCTTTTTATTCAAAATGAGTTTTTAAATTTTTTATTTTAGTTTTGTCTTTTCCGAAAAATGTACTAAAGAAAATAATTTGCAGAAATAGCTGTAAGGACTTAACTTGCATTGGCAACTGAGGCTATTTTAATTCTATTTAACAAAATATTTTAAAGGTAGAATTGTTGTGTAGACATTTTTGCATTTATAACTTCCATAGCAAATATATCAAACTTGTCTTTTATGGTATTTTCATATTCAATGAGGTCTTTTTATGAAAATATCCAAGTATTTGTTCATTATAGTGAATAGATGGAGACAATTTTTGAACATTAAGCCTTGTTAGTATGGACAAGGGTTTGATTCATTTCCTCAGTATTCATCTATGAATTCAATCAGCATCTTTACAGATCCACCTTTACCACAGTACTTCATATCCAAACTGTTAGAGTCTATTTTTGTCTGGTATTAGAATCAATGATGTAACCCCTTTCTCTATGCTCTTTTCTCACTAATGTACAACATAAATGACTGGGAATAAAATCAAGTCTATACTGCTTGCATCACAAAAGAATTCTACACCCCCATTGGGCTTTGTACAAATCTCCATGTGAAAGGAATTTTCTATCATTTATCTCCCTTTTTATTTATCTAACTTTTCTATCTAGGTTCCCTATTGTCTTAGTCAGGGTTTCTATTCCTATACAAACATCATGATCAAGAAGCAAGTTGGGGAGGAAAGGGTTTATACAGCTTACACTTTCATACTGCTGTTCATAACCAAGGAAGTCAGGACTGGAACTCAAGCAGGTCAGGAAGCAGAAGATGATGCAGGGGCCATGGAGGGATGTTCTTTACTGGCTTGTTTCCCCTGGCTTGCTCAGCCTGCTCTCTTATAGAAACCAAGACTACCAGCCCAGAGATAGTCCCACCCACAAGGGGCCTTTCCCCCTTGATCACTAATTGAGAAAATGCCTTACAGTTGGATCTCCTGGAGTCATTTGTTTAACTCAAACTCCTTTCTCTGTGATAACTCCAGCTGTATCAAGTTGACACAAAACTAGCCAGTACAAGTGACCCCTTGTCAACTTGACACACAAATACATCACTAGTAAGCCTCAACCCTTACTTCTTACTCATTCCCAAGATCTTAAATAACTTTAAAAGTTCCACAGTTAAAAGTTCAATCCTTTTAAAATATCCAATATTCTCTAAAATCCAAAGTCTTTAAATTAAAAGTCTCTTAACTGTGGGATCCTCTAAAATATTTTCTTCCTTTAATAGAGAAAAATATCAGGGCACAGTCACAATCAAAAGCAAAAATCAATCTCCAACCATCCAATGTCTGGGATCCAACTCATGATCTTCTGGGCTCCTCCAAGGCCTTGTGTCACTTCTCCAGCCATGCCCTTTGTAACAAACACCTTGTCTTCTAGGCTCCAGCTGTGTGTACTCCACTGCTGCTGCTGTTTTTGGTGGTCATCTCATGGTACTGGGATCTCCAAAACACTACTGTCTTCCACTGTAACTTGGCTTCAACAATAGCCTCTCATAAGCTGCTGTTCATCATGGAGCTAAGTCTTAACTCCTGTGCATGACCCTTCAGTCCTGGGACATCAATTGCAACTGAGGCTGCACCTTAACCAATGGCTTTCCATGGCTTTTCACAGTGCTTCCATGGCCTCAGCTGCTCTGCATGACCCCTTCATGCCTTCAAAACCAGTACCACCTGGGTAACACTTACATATTACCAAGTCTAGCCATAGCACAAGGTACAACCTTGGCTATCTCTGGAACACAGCATCTGTGCTCTCAGAAAACACTTCCCAGAAGATGTCACCTCAATGATGCTGGTCTCTTCTTAATCACCACTAATTTCTTAGCTCCAGCTAACCAGCAACAATAGTCCCAGTAAAGAAAACTTTTCACTTTAGTAGTTCTGGCATCTTGTTAATCACAGCTGATTCTTCAGCCCCAGCTAACCAGAACCACAGAATAATCAAACTCCAAAATAGCAATGTCCCTGAAGAGTGTCTTTAATTTTCCCTCTGAAATTTTACAAGCCAGGCCTCCATTGTCTGCACTGTTCTCAACATTATTTTCCAATCTCCTACACAACATCCGACAAAGCTCTTAACACAGAATGGATCTTCTAGCCCAAAGTTCCAAAGTACTTCCACAGTCCTCCCCAAAACATTGTTAGGTTGTCACTATGCTGGTACCAATTTGTCTTAGTCAGGGTTTCTATTCCTGCACAAACATCATGACCAAGAAGCAAGTTGGGGAGGAAAGGGTTTATTCAGCTCACATTTCTCTTCATCACTGAGAAAGTCAGGATTGGAACTCAAGCAGGTCAGGAAGCAGGAGCTGATGCAGGGGCCATGGAGGGATGTTCTTTACTGGCTTGCTTCCCCTGGCTTGCTCAGCCTGCTCTCTTATAGAAACCAAGACTACAAGCCCAGAGATAGTCCCACCTACAAGGGGCTTTTCCCCCTTGATCACTAATTGAGAAAATGCCTTACAGTTGGATCTCCGGGAGGCATTTCTTCAACTCAAACTCCTTTCTCTGTGATAACTCCAGCTGTATCAAGTTGACACAAAACTAGCCAGTACACCCATGCTTCACTTAGCACCATGTAATAAAGTCCTTTTTTTTTTTCAATATTGTTTTGGTATTAATTTCCCTTAAGATGACAGCAGATCCTTGCTCTCATCAATAACTACTTTCAGGAAGTTTATATCCTTATTATAAGATAGTAGAACAGTTTGTGGATATCCCCAAGGGCATCTTTACTTGTAATGATTCTGGGTTTTTTTGTTGTTGTCTTTTTTTTTTCTTTCTTTTTTAATTTAGAAATTTAGTAGTCATAGGATTGGGTGCCAATTTGAGAAAGGGTGTATGTTTGATGGGTTAATTGTATTTGTCAACTTGACCAGATCTGGAATCTTCTATTAAAGATGCTTGTTACATTGAATTTTCATGATCATATCACTTGAAGTCAGAAGAACTACCTTATATTTAGAAAATTACTTTCAGTGGAGACCAGATAAAGGAGAAGACAATGTTTTTGCTTGTTGCTTGTTTACCTTCACTCACATGTACCCTGTTACTGATCATGTTGTATCCTTTAATAATATTAGGCCTCAGCTTAATGTCCTGATTGGGTCTGAAGGCCAGTGCCTCCTGTCCTTCATGTCTTCAGCTTCAGATTGTGTCTGATGGGACACGAAGCCTTTTAGACTGAGATACTACTGGGTTCTTGGGCTCCTTGCTATGAGTTAGTCATTGTTAGAACACCCATGTTGTAATTTTGTAAGGCAATCTAATAAGTCACTTTAAAATAAATATCCATTCTATTGTTTCCCCCACCACTAGGAAGAGTCAATACTAATACAGATTGTAGCAGACATAAAAGAAAAAATTAAACTCTTTGTGAGGTCTGTGTAGTACATGTAGACTTTGGATGCTCATTTGTAGATAACATATAATTCAGGATTTAGTCCTTAGATGAGAACCTTTCTTGGTAAAAGTGAATGATTTTAGAGAGTTCTTTGAGAACAACGTGGACTGAACCTAAGGCAAAGACCAGAAACTATGATCAGTAGTTAATTTCATGCCAAATACCAGCCTTAGTTTGGGAGAGGGTCCTGAAGAAGGGGTGTTTGTTTAGAAGCACTCAGAGTCAGTGATGGATGTAAGCTAACAGGTGTGCTCTGCTTTGCTCAAAACAGCTCTGTCTTGCAGACCAAAGCCCACTCTTTTACTTAGCTACTTCCTTAGGAATTGTATATCAATTCAACCATTTACACCAGGTTCTCTTGATTTTCTCCTGAATCAGCATTTTATGGCTTTAACCCCTTGACTCTTAAGACAAGCCAGGTGGCTAAAACTGCTGAATTATGCTTCCTGCTAGAGCTGAAACATGGCCTCATTGTTCTCTTACTTTATCAGCAGCTTTCTCTTTTCCAACTCCTTAACTGTCTTAGCTTGTCAGTCCTGGAACTTGCTTTGTAGACTCAGACATCTTCATAGCTCTGTATCCTTACAGCTAGGATTAAAGGCATGTACCACCAAGTCTGGACCTAAGCTTTCTTCACCTAGAACTTTCTCCATCCCAGGCTGGCCTTGTAAATGGAGAGCTGCTTGCCTTTGTCTCTTGAGATTAAAGGTGTTTGCCACCATGCTTGGGACTAAGCTTTTCAGGGCCACTATTACACAAGATCAGGATCAAAAGTCTGTGTCTTGCAGCATTAGGGTTTGGATCACAAGTGTGCCCTTTGTTTCTAGATTGTAGTTCATCGCAGATTAAAAATCCAAACTGCCCTTTTTCAACTGCAAACACATACAGTAAGCTTAGCTGAGTAGAATCTTGCCCTGAGATCACCACTCCCTAAAACTCTTTATCTCATTCCTTAATATCAGCTACCTCTGTTCTTTCAGGACCTTGAATCCCATTATACAATTCATATTACATCCTTATATTTTGAATAGTTGAGAAATCCAGTACAGAACAGTTCATACATTGATGTATATGTTCTAGAACTCATGTTTTCAGAATTCTTTCCCACAGCCTTCAGGGCTGTCCTCAAGGTCACAGCATTACTGTTTTTGCTGAGGATCACCAGACACATTCTTGATTCTTGGAATTGTGCTGTCTCTGATTATTATGGAGTCATTAAACTTGGCAGAGAGAACATTCCTGAATGAGAATCATCAGGTAAACCATTTATATTATTATGCAAATAAGCCTTATGCCTACAGCAACTGTCAACACTCCAAAAGACCCCTGCTGGCTCTGATCCAGGGGCAGGAACCGTGTTACACTGTTCCTTCAATGACAAGGCTAGACCTAGCAATTTCAAATGCAAATTTCATGACTCCTAAATTCTCTCCCTTTTTACCGTGAAATTAGGGCGGTGTTGATAGCTTCATACTTTATTCTACTTTGTTAATTTTCAAGGAAGAAAAATAAAACAGGAAAATAATAAAATTTTATTCCTTTAATCTTATTTTGTATTCTTTAGATTAAAATTTTATTTTGGAGAACTCAGGAAGGGCAGACTCAAGACTAATATGGGCATGAAATACAGTATACTCATCATGAAGGAGTTAACATTACTATTCACAGGTTATACTGTGTTTAAATAACTAAAGGTACATAACTACTTTATTCAATTTGTATTTAAACTCAGAAATATATCTCATTAAGGGCAATTAAACACCAAATCAATAATTATCATAAAAAACCTTGGTTATAGTATCAATAACTAAGCCATATTTTTCCTTAGAAAATATACTTAGGAACCTTAAAAATTAAAACAGCATTTGTATTCTTTGCCTTGCTTATTTTTCTGTAGAAAGCCTATCAGTTAAAATGATGAATTTTAACCTTTTCCACTTCTCCCAGACAAGATGTAATTCATATTCTTCAGGCTTTTTGGAGCTGGCTCCTCATACTGATGAAGAAATTATTGTTTTTGTAATGTTTACTAAGGTGGAGTTAGTGAACCTTCCTCAAGGACATTTACTTTGCTTTTAATATGCAAAGCTCAGAATCCTTTGGAAAAACTGGTAAGAAGGAAAACACATTAAATTACGGAGCTAATTGTGTAGTTTAATGAATTTGAATTAAGTCATAATATATTATATTCAATACAATGCATGTGATGAATAGGAAATAAAAAGGTCATGGTGTCTAAGAATAGTAGGATCACAAATTTGAATACTAATGGATCAAAATGTCCTGCATAAAATTGTCTTTTTTCCTTCTGTGTCCCAATTTTGTTCTTTTCAAAGAGATTATTCTCAAAATTATTCAATAAACTATTTATTCAACTGACTTTCTAGTCTTCTGTGTCTCCGAGAAAGTACAGCATTATGCTATATGTTGAAATCTGCTATTTTCAGAAATAATTAGTTAAATAATAATGTTCTGAACATTAATTATCTGGAAATACACACAAAAGCCTGTAATTAAGAACAGCTTCTTGACTTTTTTTTTTAAAACAGTGACAGGCATTGAAAGATATTTCTTAGAAAATGTTGAGTCATCTGGAATAAAGCACTGCTATGAGGTAGCTGTCCATGAACAAAGATATGTGTACACTTGGTATGCTGAAGTGAGTCCACATGACTTTTAGTCACTTCTGGTCTAAGAGGTTGAGGGAGAAATATTCCTACTGTGTTTGAATGTGAAGTGCCCCTGTATGTGCTTATGTGTCTGAGTGATTGGTCCCCAGCTTCTGACAGTGGCTATAAGATCTGTGGAAGCTTTAGGAGCTAAAGTTTACTGAAGAAAGTGGATCCCTATGGTTGATTTAAATATTTATAGAATGTACCGACTTTCTATTTACTAGTGATTCTTGACTAAGGATGTAGCCTGGTCAGCAGCATTTCCTTCCTGCTGCTGTTTGCATCTCATGATAGACTGTTTCTTCCCTATTTTTCATATAAATTCATCTCTATTTCTTTCAAGTTGTTTCTTGTCAGGCATTTTGCTAAAAAAATAAAAACAGTAACAGTTAAAATCTTTAAAAAAAAATCTCTGCCCTAGGATTTGAGTGTATGTTATATATTTTAAATGGTACTATTTGTATTATTTTTCTAAATCATCCTACTACCTCTATTACACTGTATTATTAATTATAGAAAGCTAAATGTTCTTTAAAAATAACCATAATCATAAGACATAAATCATAAATCAACTATGACTTACCAATGCAAATTATAACTACCAAAAATCAGTTGAGAAATTTTAAATTATTCCAACTTAAATATTAATATTCACTATTTATGGTCAAGAGCATGAAAAGAGCCATGATTGAAAAACAGGATCAAAGACCTTTTTCTCCTTGCTATTGGCAAAATATGTTCATTAATTTTACAAATGAACATAAAATTTTCAATAAAATTTCCTCTCATGGTGTAAACATTAACTTTCATAAGAAATATTTATAATAGCTTATATTAGAACCTCATTAAAATTTGATCTATATCATTTTGTCACAGATGTTTCAGATCTAGTGATTCAAGAGAAGGCTAATTTAAAACTCTAATAGTCTTTAGGAAGTCATTAGTGGGCCAAGAGATTGTTTAGCTACAGCAGGCAAACTTCTATTCTTTACCCTTTGCACTTAAGAATGTCTGTCTTTAATGTGCTAACATGCAAATGCCAGATATAAGAGAATACTAAAATTTATCATTGTTTAAATATTTGGTACTTTGTAAATAGTGTAGCTCAGGATTTGAGCACCTTAAAGATTCCTGTATGGCCCCACTTTTAATTGTGCCATGATTCTACTCATTATATAAATAACAGTAGGAAGGATGTTGGAGAAACAGCTCAGTAGATGGGGTGCATATTGTAAAAGCATCAGGACTTGAATTCATATCCCCAGGAGGCACTTGGAAAGTTAAATATGGTGGTGTGCATTTGAAACTTCAGCTTCGAGCAGGAGGGTAGGAGAATATCTAGAGTGTTGAATGTCAGGGCTAAGTAACCAGCCAGCTTGTCTTGCTAATTATTGTGTTCCAGTTAAGTAACAGACAATGCCCCCAAAATGAATGGGTTAGCAATAGAGGAAAATATGCAGAGGCAATCTCTGTCACATAGAACACATAAATAACACACATACATACACACACACATACACAAACACACACACACAGACACACACACAATTTTAAGTAAGGTGGTGTCTTCTTATCTTTTTTTTAATATAATTATTTTATTTTTATTAGATATTTTCTTCATTTAAATTTCAAATGCTATCCCCAAAACCCCCTATACTCTCCCCCGGCCCTGCTCACCAACCCACTCACCCCCACTTCTTGGCCCTGACATTCCCCTGTACTGGTGCATATGATCTTCACAAGACCAAGGGCCTCTCCTCCCATTGATGGCTGACTAGGCCATCCTCTGCTACATATGCAACTAGAGACACATCTCTGGTGGGTACTGGTTAGTTCATATTGTTGTTCCTCCTATAGGGTTGCAGACTGCTTTAGCTCTTTGGGTACTTTCTCTGGCTCCTTAACTACCTGTTTGCATCCTCTCATCCTCTCTTAGGTAATGGTGAAGATGTGGTAGAGAAAAAGAAGCTGTGGATAAATTCTGCCCTTCATTAAAACTTTCCAGCAGATATTGTTGAAAGTTTCTATATTATGTGTGATATTTACATCATTCCATCTTTTATATCTTACTGGATATTTTGGAATTTGTGAATAAAGGAGACACCTCCATCACATTTTTCTTCAGCATGGAAGTTTGGCTTGAATATTAGTTAGGTATTTATTTCTTAATGTACCAATGTAGACCTCGCCTTTAGAGTGATTTTAATAAGTGGAAATTAACTTTAGAGGCCTGTTGTCATAGCATTTCAGAAGACATATGTGCATCTAGACCAGTTTTTGCTTCTTTAACGCTGAGAGTGAAGAGGAATCCAAAGGTAAAATAAACCCTGATCAGATGATATACTGCATTTGACACTTCTTTCTGCGCATGAACTAAGCACTGGCATTTCTTAAACATGCTTTATATTTTCTATCCTAGTTAACATGCCTTCAAGAAGTCACCAGGACCTGTCAAGTGCACACCAGTGCCTGGATAAACACATTCATAGACAACATCCCTTCGGATCTCTCTAAAACCCTCTAAAAAACATTTTTTCAAATTCTGTAGAGATTCTTTACTATTACAAAACAAACTTTCTTCCTTAGGCAAGATAGATAATATACTTATAATTGTTTATTATGCATATTTCACACCACATTTTAAAATTTTTATTAGATATTGTCTTTATTTACATTTCATCATTTACATTTCAAATGCTATCCCCTTTCCTAGTTTACTCTCCAATACCCTCCCCACTTCCCCTGCTCCCCAACCCACCCACTACTGCTTCCTGGCCCTGGCATTCACCTATACTGGGGCATAGAATCTTCTCAAAACCAAGGGCCTCTCCTCCCATTGATGGCCAACTAGGCCATCCTTGCTACATAAGCAGCTAGAGACATGAACTCTAGTTCATATTGTTGTTCATCCTATAGGGCTGCAGACCTCATTCAGCTTCTTGGATACTTTCTCTAGCTCCTTCACTGGGGACCTTGAATTCCATCCAATAGATGACTATGAACATCCACTTCTGTATTTGCCAGGCACTGGCGTAGCCTCACAGTTATGTCAGGGTCTTGTCAGCAAAATCTTGTTGACATATGCAATAGTGTCTGGGTTTGGTGGTTGTTTATAGGATGTATCCCCAGGTGAGCCAGTCTCTGGATGGCCCTTCCTTCAGTCTCAGCTCTGAACTTTGTCTCTGTAACACCTTCCATGGGTATTTTATTCTCCCTTCTAAGAAGGATCAAAGTATCCACAGTTTGGTCTTCCTTTTTCATGAGTTTCATGTGTTTTGCATATTGTATCTTAGGTATTCTAAGTTTCTGAGCTAATATCCACTTATCAGTGAGTGCATATCATGCGTGTTCTTTTGTGATTGGGTTACCTCACTCAGGATGATACCCTCCAGATCCATCCATTTGCCTAGGAATTTCATAATTTCATTGTTTTAATAGCTGAGTAGTACTCCATTGTGTAAACATACCACATTTTCTGTACCCATTCCTCTGTTGAGGGACATCTGGGTTCTGTCCAGCTTCTGGACAGAAAATGTATATATATATAAATTTTCTCTACCCCTAAACCTAAGATTTGGGATACAAAGATACAAAGATACTGCTTTCATTCCTGTGTATACTACAGTATCTATCGGATTATGGTGCAAAGAGCATTCAGTAAAAATAGAATTAGGGTGCCCTACTCTTTTGTGAATAGCTTCATCAGTTCTACTTGTTTGTTAGAATGTTGAGTGGTACTTATGACTCTCTAGATAGTTCAGTGTCTAACTTATAGATGAGAAGATCTATAAAGTCAGACCCAGGTAGCCAGGATAGATCTAAGTTTGTTGGAATTGAGCCAAAACTGTATTAGGGAAAAAATACTTAATAATTTGTGTGATGGTCATATAATTGATAAAGGTAAATTTGTCTATTTCCTCATTTATGAATCATCACAAAATGAATGGCATCAAATAACTAAAAATATTAATGTATTGGTAAAATACATGCTAGTGCTATGAATTTAAACCAATCCTCTAATATATTATATATCACTTATTTTGTAAATGGCATATCCTAGTATATAATTTAATATCTGAAAATGATTACCCAATACTAAGGAACTTCAAATTAAATATCTTAATATATGCCATTGTAATCATTAGCATAACTTGTATGAATAACAAATGAAAATGATGATAGTGTAGTACTTTCTAAAGTAATAATTCATTATTTATGATGTTTAAGTGTTTTCATGGCAGCCACCCTATCAACACTGGGAGATAATTCAGTGTACATGGAAGAACAGTTTAAATATAAAGCATGAAATCAATCACTCTCCCATCCTAGTTCATAAGACTTTTTTTCATTTCTTTCCTATCTTCTGAAAGAATATATGCAGTCAAACTGGAATTTTCTAAAAACTGAAGCAAACTGTTCTCTATATTCCATAATTTTTATGTGTACATAGGTAACAACTACTGAGCATAATATTCAATATAATTTCAACTTCATTTAATTCAACATGAATTTTATAAACCTATTTTAAGTCTTAGTTTTTGGTCATGATTAGTTTCTTTCTGGACTAACACAGGAAAGATTTTATTTTTTATTATAAATATTGACATATATATGTAATTTTACCTGATTTCTGATTTATCATAATGAATTTATGTAAGTAGTTTAATTCTTCATGATATTATACTCCAAGCAACCACAATGAAATATAAACTTAATTCACAATTAAACAAAATTCTTGTTTTGTTTTGTTTTGTTTTGTTTGTTTTTTTTAACTTAAGGAGAATAATTTTCAGGACTTTTATTTGCTGCATCACATGTAAATTACTGAAGATGAAGAATATATCACACAAAATTACCATGTATTATTTGTATATATGAATGTGCTGTTTTAATTAATGTAGATAGTTTTATTTACCGAACGGAAACCAGTTATTCCCAAATAGAGCATCTGTAGTAATGAAAAAGTGCCATAGAATATGCTAAAATTGTTCAAGGAACCTTTTATTAAAGAAAAAAATAGCCTTGTTTTGGACTTAGGAGAATGAGCAAGCAAAACAATCCTTTCCAAGTGCCCACAGAGAAGTTCTAGGCACATTTCAATAACTGTTTGCAATGGGACATGCCTAGCTAAGTCATTAAAGAATTTTAATTAAGACATCTGAGGCAGCCTGGGTCATCCTCGTCTCACCCATTTGCAGAAAATGCACACAGGATACATTGTACTCTGATTTTGAACTACAAGCCACTCTCAAGTTAATGATATATAAGACATAGGAAGTGCTGAAAGCTAACTTGGGAACCAGGAAAATTATTAATAACTTCCATGTATAACACAAAATGTAAAATTTGAGGACAGATTTTCTTTCATTTTTTTCCTCCTTTCTTTCTTTCTTTCTTTCTTTCTTTCTTTCTTTCTTTCTTTCTTTCTTTCTTTCTTTCTTTCTTTCTCTTTCTTTCATTCTTTTTTTTCTTTTCATTCACTTTCCATCACCATTACAGCCACCCCACCCCACCCCACTTTCCTCCCAGTTCCATTCTTACAAATCCTTCCTCTCATTACCCCTTCCATTCTCCTCAGAGAAGGGGAAACCCATGGAATACCACCTCAATCTCGAGATGGAGAGATGGCTCAGCCATTAAAGGCTAGGCTCACAACCAAAAAATATAAGAGAGCTGTTTCTCTTAGTAATGGTTTGCACTGAAGTATTTCAGTTGAAGAGGAAAGCTTTGTTTGCTCTGTGACTGAGTTGTGCAAATGGGCATTGTGCAGAGAAGTTTCTTACTCTGACCTTAGTTGATTGTCAACTATATATATTATGAAAAAGGTCTCCGGATGCAAAGTTACATATATAAAAAAATTAAACCATATGTATTCATTTTTCTAAAAATCTACTCATGTATGTTTGTGTGTGTGTGTGTGTGTGTGTGTGTGTGTGAGAGAGAGAGAGAGAGAGAAAGATCACACACAGTAAGTCATTCATTCATTGAGTCATCTTGCCAGCCCTGTATCTTTTATAATATTATATTTTATAATAAAGAAAGATAATTTTTTGCATGTTTGTGCAGAACCAAAACAAGGATTACCAAGTACATAGAGAACAGCAAAACAGAGAGAAAGAAAACATTGATAAATAGTTCATAAAGAACAAAATAAACATTCTATTATTAGCATATATCATATATAGCCTATAAAATGTGAAGAAATTCAGTAGTGCATGCTATTATTAGAATGTTTTATTTTGTTCCTCCTCATTATATATATATATATACATATATTATATACATATATATATTATATTATATAATATATATGGAAAGACAGAACCAGATATATTTATAGATAAGATTAAAGAAAAATCAGTGAGTAAACTGAATGTATATTCATGGGGCCCAAACTCAACTCTTTCGCAAGATGGAGTTTCTATTATTTGAATTGCTATCCATCTTTCCAAGGAGTTGAGAGACTAAGGAACTGTTATACATATGATATATATTCATAACTCAATATAATTCCCACAAAATTCATGAGTTTATTCTCTTATTCTAGTTTATAAGTATACTATAGAAATTAGTAAATGTGAATATGAATAATTTTTTTAAAATGACACATTTTTATAATAAACTGCTATGCTTGACTAAAGACAATACTTACACACTGGGCTTTGGTGATATTGAAGATGAAGTTTTAAAAGATTTCCAAATTTTTGGGTCAAAAATAATTAGAATTTAAGAAATAAGGATGGAAACAAGGAAAGTGAGAAGAAAGAAGGAATCAGGGGAATAAATAAAAGAAGGAGAACACAGAAAAGAGAAATGTGAGTGCCATTGTTAATTTAATTCCAATAGAAGACTCATGATGAAAAACTAAGTATTGATAGTGTAAAGACTCTAGGGACCCTTAGCTTACTAGAGACCCCCTGAGTGAACCACGTGGAGCTGGGAACTATGCAAAAAACAAGAGGAATTTATTGTTCCAGTGCACTGGGATCATTCCAGAGCCGAAGGAGAGGCAGTGACCCCCAGCATCCCTTCAGTGAGTTGTTATATGGTTTCCAGGGGCAGAATAGAGCATCAGCAACTAGGCACAATATGATTGATGGAACAGTACACCCTTTAAACTGATTGGTCTTTAGGGAACAAGGTGACAAGGACTTCCCTTGTCTGAAGGTGTGCAACAGTCAGTCCTGAGGAATGTATCCTCAGGTCGGTTCTTGACCTGTTGTCTGAGAAATGGTAATTTGCCTCTCCCTTCAGGAGGGGCAAGTGTTTCATGACCTTCCCAAAGTTCCTAAGCTGACCTTTTCAATAGTAGTCTTTCTTTGTAAATGTGTAAAAATATCAAATGCCCCGGTATTATTCTCAAACAAGTACACACTACCTTATTTCTTTGCAATGATACCTGACATAAGTCCCAATGAAACTTTCTTCAAAATATCAAATGTAACAACAATGATGCCCATACTTGTCTTGCTAGTAAGGAAGATGCTCATTTCTGTATGAGCAAGTATCTTTGAAAACGCAAAGATGGTAATTGAAAAAATTTAAAACAACAACAACAACAAAAAGAGCTTAATGCATTGACCACCATTTCAAATATTTTAACCCAGAATTGTTCCTATCTAAAGGAAATGCAGAGACAAAGTGTGTAGTAGAGACTGAAGGAAAGGCTACCCAGAGACTGCCCCACCTAGGAATTGATTCCACCTGCAGACACCAAACCCAGACACTATTTTTGATGTCAAGAAGTGCTTGCTAACAGGAGCCAGGTATGACTGTTGCCTGAGAGACACTGCCAGAGCCTGACCTGTAGAACTCACAGTCAACCATTGGACTGAGCATGGGATCCCCAGTGGAGGAGTTAGAGGAAGGACTTGTAACCCCATAGAAGAACAACAGTATCAACCAACCAGAGTCCCCAGAGCTCCCAGGGACTAAACCACCAACCATGGCTCCAGCTGCATTTGTAGCAGAGGATAGCATTGTCTGGCATCAATAGGAGGAGAGACCCTTGGTCTGGTAGAGGCCTATTGATATCCAGTGTAAAGAGATTGTAGACCAGTGAGGCAGAAATTGGGGTGGGGTAGGGTGGGGGGAATACTTTCACAGCAGCAAAGGGGAAGGATGGAGGCTTTGTGGAGGGGAAGGTGAGAAGGAGGACAGCATTTGAAATGTAAGTAAATAAAATAATCAAAACAAGAAGAAAGAAAGAAAGAAAGAAAGAAAGAAAGAAAGAAAGAAGAAAGAGAGAAATAAAGAACAAGATGACAAATTCCATTGAAGTATCAATGGTTTAGAATGAAAATTGGACAACTGATTTAAGAAAAAGGTTTTGTTTGTTTGTTTGTTTGTTTGTTTTTCTTGGTTATTTTTGGTGTTTTTTTGTTGTTATATTACACCCTGACCACAGTTTTTCCTCTCTTCTTTCCTTTCAACAGTCCCCAGCCCAGTCTATCCACTCCTCCTCCTTTCCCTTCAGAAAAGGGCAGGCTGCCAGGGATCCCAACCAAACATATTACACTGAGGCTAGGCACCTCCCTGCATGTTAAAGCAGGAAGAGGAAACCCAATGTGAGGAAAAGGCTTCCAAAAAACAGGCAAAAGCATCAGAGACATCCCCTGCTTCCACTGTTATGAGTTCAACAGGAAGACCCATCTACACAATTGTAGCATCTATGCAGAAGGCCTTATCAAATTCCATGGAGACTCCCGGACTTCCCCTCTATAGGCAATTTCACTCTTGCATACTTTTTTCATTCATTTAAAATCTTTCTTCCTTCCTTCCTTCCTTCCTTCCTTCCTTCCTTCCTTCCTTCCTTCCTTCCTTCCTTTCTTTCTTTTCTTTCTTTCTTTCTTTTTGAGACAGGGTTTCTTTGTATAGCCCTGGCTGTCCTGGAACTCACTTTGTATACCAGGCTAGCCTCGAACTCAGAAATCCACCTGCCTCTGCCTCCTGAGTGCTGGGATTAAAGGCGTGTGCCACCATATCCGGCTTTGAAATTGCTTTCTTTATAAATGAGAAGCCTTTTCATTGTCAATTTTCACCTCCTGCTTTTCATTTTTGGCCCTTTCTCCAAAGCCTAAAAGAGATTAAAATGGAGAAACAAAAGTCATGCTTAGGAAAGAGTTGATTTCATCTCTGTGAGTCTAGATTCTATAGGTTTTCTTGTGGTGGCCTTGACCACTCTGATTCCTTCAAGCCTTTCTTCTCATCTTCCCCAGAATTCCTAGTGTTTGGCTGTGGATCTCTCCATCTGTTTCCATCAGTTGTTGGATGCAGCTCAAGAAATATTTCTAATTATTAAACTTAGAATAAATTTTCATATAAAAGAAATAAAGCAAAATAATAGGAATTAGAGGTAATTTGATAAAATGCCTTCAGTAGATTCATGCCTTTCCTTAGAGCTAATCTTGCTAGTTTGATTTATAATAACTCATAAAGGCAATACTGAAAGATCCACTCACGTGTTTTATAATTTTATAAAGGGTTAAATAACTATCTATATCTTCAGAGCTTAATTCAACATAGTAGGTAATATAAGCAAACCAAATTCACTTCACATTCCTCTGGTCAAGCCCAATTGTTGACTTTATTTAAAATTGTTGATTTTATTTAAATCAGGAGATACTTTAGACTCCTGTATCTTTAAATATTCATATAATACTTTCTAAGTTTAATTAATTATTTTTCATATATTCAGAGGTAGTAGCTCCTGAAAATATTTGATATGTATATTCTTTTAATTACATATTCATAAAGCTGGGTAGGGGGGCAGGGCGGGGACGCGGGAGGGTAAGGGAAAATTTCTGGATAACATGGGAAATGTAAATGAAGAAAATATCTAATAAAGAGAAAAAAAATAAAAAAAAAAATGGAGAAACAAAAGCCATGCTTACAAAGGAGTTAGTTTAGAATGTTCTGTATTTGGTTACCTAGCAAGTTATTTGGGGCAAAAGATCTAAATTACTTTTAATTTTTCAAATTTAATGCAAATATTCAAGTTGCAAAATTCACATTTTATTTCAATAGATTGCTTTTAATCATTATATTTTGAAAAAGACATCTTTGGTAGGAGGATTGTGTGAAGGGGCAGAAGTTTAAATAATGACAGGCTAGGGTTTGTTATTTAAGGAATTCAAAAGAGGATGAAAGTATAAACAGTATAGTCCTAATGGTCACCTAATATTACATAGAGTTCAAAGCCAATTTATCACAAAGTAGTCTGAACATTGTGGTATCCTTTGATTGTTCTTTAATTATTTCCAGTTCTGTTTGTAAACATGCACTTCTAGAACTGTCAGAAGCAGGCATTCCCTTCTTACCCACTCCATAAAGCCCTTGACATAACGAGGATTCCGTCAGATAAAATAAATGTATGAAAACTCAAGAGAACCCACACCTTGCTAACAGCTATGCATTGCCACATTTATTTCAAAGATCCTTCCTCCCACTCAGTGAAACATGCAGTTGAGTTTAACATGCCCAAACCCTGTGACTGCCAGAGGCATTAGGATTGTACTACTGAAAATACATTCAGAATCCTCAGGGGGTCTAATGTAGGGTGAGTTCCCTGGTGGTTGATTAATACTCTGTCTGCTAAAATACTGCTGTGCCTTCATGGTGTTTATCCTAGCCATTCCACATACAGCAGTGCAGAATCAGCACAGAAAGTCTGCTTTGAGTCAGTACATCCACTTTACAACAGTGACAGCCACAGAGCTTCTTAAACATTCAGCATCAGCAGACTACAGGGGATGACAACATTTGTACACAAATGAGATTACTTTGAGTTTCTGTTCTTAGCCAGCTCTTGTTTTTGTTGTTCTTTTGTTGTCTGGAGGTGTTAGGATATTCGATAAGTTTTTGAAAACCACTAACTGCAGTGCCAGACATATAACCATTTATCTTGAGAATTACAATTTCCCTGTTGTAGTTAAAGTACAAATTGTTATTGTAGCATTTCCTTAAAAGAGATTTCAGCTACACTGTGCTCCCGAAATAAAATTTAATAAAGATAAACTACAACACATATACTTTGGTATTTGACATTTGCACATAATTGAGAACAAATATTTTATAGGCACTTCAATGTTCTTAAATCTAGGAAAATGAAACAAAGTCATTAATACACCCTCTTCTCAAGAAGATACTCTAAACGTATTTTAGCCCAATAGCGTTGTATATAGTATGATTTATTTTGTAACTGGTACAACAGTCCATCTGTGTTTGCTTTTATACTTAATTTTAGTCCATTTGTTTGGAAGAAGGGAGAGCTTCTGTAAAGTATGAGCAGGCTCGAGGTACATTCTAATGTAACATTTCTCTACTGCCATTCATTTTCACAGTATTTTGGTTTTCATACTGATTGATCCTTTTAACATCTTGGTAGCAAAATCTTGAAGATCATGCTTTTCAAGAGTAAATTTGTGATTCTATCTTTATTTGATTAGTTGATCTTGTAAATACAGTGTGGATGATGCCATACAAAATTTCAGACAGCAGAAGGTCTAATTCTGTACCTATTTTGGGGTATACACTAACTACATAAACTTAAAGTTTGAGGGACAGAGACTTGGTATCTCAAAGGTACCTGTGAAATTGATCAGAGCATTAAAACAAAAATATTTATAGC
>LR749526.1:3565372-3668235 GCA_902729485.2 Mus minutoides
AATGTAGTTTTGAATCACTTAAATGATGTATTTTGCATGGATAGAAAAGACCTGTGTCTGTATAATTAGTTATTTCTGTGGACATTGATAGCCTTTTTCTATAGATACACATTCCCACATTTGTGACACCCCCTGTGGAGGTGTTTTCCATTATGGAGACAAGCTTCACTTGCCCCAGTGTTTACTCTCCAAAGTAGCTAGTACTTCCTGTCTGTTACTTCCTAGTTTGCTTAGGTTTCTATGGTGCATATTAAATTTTGTTTGTCACAGAACTTAGTGGTCACCAATGGACTCCAAAGATTTCTGTCATGTGTATTATACAAACTCTTGATTTGTCTGCTTGTCATACAGCCACTATTTACTTTTTTCTTAAATTTTTTCAATTGTCAGAATACAGTTTATATATTTATATTAAGCAAAGTTTCTTTCAGCATTTAACACATTATTATCATTAGTGCTGCTGCTGCTGCTGATGACACTGAAGATCTATTACTTTAATAGTCATCATGCACACCATATTATACAATCCTATGGTATGTTACAACTGTGATGTTCATTTGAAATCAATTCTGCTGTCAAGGGAAAAAGAAAAAGAAGTAAACCCTGGAATTTTAAACTACTATTAATCTGCATTTCCCTGACGGCGAAGGATGCTAAACATTTTGAAATTGTCTCCTAGATATTTGTATTCCTTATTCTAGAAAACTTAGTCTAGACATTCAGCCCAGAGGATGACCCTCCCTAAGGAGTTAGAAGCAGGTTGTCTCCTGTTAAGCAGTTCTCCCCTTGAAATGTCTTTGTAGATACACCCAGAGCTGTGCCTCAGTCTCTTAAGTCTTTGTACATCTAGTCAGACTATAATAGCACAAGAAGAGATACAGATGTTTGTCTTCAGGATGATGTGAGTAGTCTAAAAGAAGCATGCCTTTTCTACACTGGCTTCTCCATGTCAGATTCTAGTGTCTTCAATCCTTGCAACTGTCTCCTCCATATTAGATTCTAGTTTATAAACCCCTGGCAAAATTTTGTTTTATATTTTTTTAAGTCACTAACTCTATAGTATTCTGTTATGGGAGTCTCAGAAATAGGATCTAGGGCAATGATTTTAAAATGTTATAACAGACATAAGGGCAATTGCCTTTCTAAAAATAAATTATTTCTCCAAGTTTCCAGTCTTCCACTGTCTACAATGAACTTTTTGCATGATGATTTAGAACTACTCCTGACACAAATAACAGCAACATATAAGATCATTATATGTTTTAAAACAAAGGTTTTCTCAGTAAGATACTTATTTTAACTGACATATGCCTGTGTCTCAAGTTTTTCACTGATAATACTATATATTTCAGGAATTTAATAGAGTAGAATATGCATGCACACAATTGTCTACTATGAGGTTCATTCATAATTCAGTAACAGTTTGTTAATGCAAGAAGTTAAACATTAAAACTGTCAACATTATAATTTATGTTTTCTTGTCTAATAACATTTTGTTCTTTAATAACTATATTCATTAACATTTAAAACTTCATCTATTATTTTCACATGTTTAATAATTTTCAGGAAACTATTCCCTTAACATACTTTCTTGAATGATGGTGCCTTCTTTATAATATTGAAGTGCAAAACATATATACCTACTGTTTCTTATGTTTAAATGAATTTCCACTTCATCTTAGCAAGAAATTGTTAAATAATTAAAGCACCTTGTAAAAATATAAATCCTAAATTGGAAGATATTTTTTTTCCCATTATAGTGTTTTCCATAAAAAATGAGGGACAATTTAAGCAAAACGAAGTTTAAAAACCAAGAGTATAACTTTGAGGAAGTTATCTCTGTGATGATAGTGTATGCTCAGCAAATTAGAAACAGAAAGCTTGCTATGTGCCCTGGATAAAGGATGTGCCCAAGAATCAACGGGGGTAATCTTACTTGTCACTCACTACACTGGGGAAATGGAACCTGAAGAGACTACCTCCTGTAGTCGGAGAGGAACCCTAGTGGAGTAATAGAGACACCAACACATCCAAAATCTTTCATTCCCCAATTTATTCTGTCTACAAGAAAGGCGGGCATAGGAATGGAGAAGAGACTGAGGGGGTGGCCACCCAGTAACTGGCCGAACATCAGACTCATCCAATAATAAGCACCATACCTTAACACTATTAATGATTTTCTGTTATGCTTGCAGACAGGAGCAGGTTGTACACCCTCTGAGAGGCTCCACCCAAGAATTGAGAAATTAATCTTGAGAGTTGGTTTTTTGACCTATGTCAAAACACCCTGGCAAGTGCATACACCCACTTATTCTCACACTCACATATACACAATATTGATAAATTTAAAAAAAACAGAAATAAATAAAAAATGTATAAATATTAGAAACAAAAGAAAATCTGGACAATCACTTTTTTTTTCTGTTAATAACCTCCATTTTGGCTTTGTGGAAATCTTTTTGTGGACACCTGCGTGAGAAGCAGGTAGGCTTACTGTGCATCCTTATCTCTTCTTCCTCTCCACAGAATCCATTCCATCTGTCTTATCCCAATTCTGTAGCAGACTACTTACTGAGACCTCAACTTCCTCTCAGACCCCACTTTCAGTTGATCACAGAGATTTAACCTCCAAACTTCACCCACTATTCTAAAATCTCAGGCCCACCTCTAGAAAGGATTCCTCAGGAACCTGCTAGCTACCGCAGCAAGGGAAGCAGGTAGGCAAGGTGAAGATCTTCACATCTTCTTCCTCTCTATCACATCTACTCCACCAGTGTTATTCCAAGCTCTGCAGCTGATAAATAAAAAGACAAAATAGCAGAATGGATTTGAAAATAGGATCCATCCTTGTGGTGCATTGAAACAAACAAACAAACAAACATAAAGTCAAGGGTAGATATCACCTCAGTTTAAAGAAATAGAAAAGGTAGTTAAATATCCAATGTGTACAAGGAACTCAAGAAGTTAGGCTCCAAATAGCTATAAAAAATGGGGTACAGAGCTAAAAATAAAAAGAATTCTCAACTGAGAATATTGAAAGGCCAAGAAACACCTAAAGAAATGTTCAGCATCCTTAGTCATCAGGGAAATGCAAATCAATACAACACTGAGATTCCACCTACTTAGACCTACTAGTACCAAAATTCAAGAAACAGCACATGCTGTCAAGGATGTAGAGTGAGAGGAAACATTCCTCCACTGCTAGTGAAAGTACAAACCTTTACAACCATTCTGGAAATCAATTTAGTGGTTTATCAGAGAGTTGGTAATAGTTCTACCTCAAAACCCAGCTATGCTACTGAATATACCCAAAGGATGTACTCAAGGGGATGCTTTACCATCTCACAAGGACACTTGGTCAATTATAGTCACAGCAGCTTTTTTTGTAATAGCCAGAAACTATAAATAACCTAGATGTCCCTCAAATGAAAAATGGATAAAGAAAATATTGTTCATTTACACAGTGCAATTCTACTCATCTATTAAAAACAAGACCATCATGAAATTTTCAGGTGAATAGATGGAACTAGAAAATATCATCCTGAGTGGTTCATTGAATTGTGTTGGAATATGTAGTTTGAGTGTCAGAGGCATACAGTAGCAGATATAAAAAGTTTGAAGGGGCAGTTCATCAATAAGGAGTTTTCAGAGAGCCTCGATTCCTCTTTTCCAATTGGGGAGGTCAAAAAGCTGGCCTCTTATGCTCCATGACAGAATATTCAGAGAAAGTCCAGCTTTAAAGATTCTAGGTAATTTTAAGTCTCAGAAAAAGCTAGCATTGTAATAAGAGGTGGTACAATTCCATTTCCTCTCTGTCCCCTTATCTAGATAATTAGACTGATGTTCTTCATAACTTTCTTCTTTTTATTCCAATTTTTTATTAGGTATTTTCTTCATTTACATTTCAAATGCTTTCTTGAAAGTCCCCTAAACCCTCCCCCCTCCATGCTCCCCTACCCACCCACTCCCACTTCTTGGCCCTGGTATTCCCCTGTTCTGGGGCATATAAAGTTTGTAAGACCAAGGGCCCTCTTTGCCCAATGATGGCCGACTAGGCCATCTTCTGCTACATATGCAGCTAGAGACACAAGCTCTGGGGGTGCTGGTTAGTTCATATTGTTGTTCTATCTATAGGGTTGTAGACCCCTTCAGTTCCTTGGGTACTTTCTCTAGCTCCTCCATTGGGGGTCCTGTGTTCCATCCTATAGATGTCTGTGAGCATCCACTTCTGTGTTTGCCAGGCAAATTCATAGCCTCACAAGAGACAGCTATATCAGGGTCCTTTCAGCAAAATCTTTCTGATATATGCAATAGTGTCTGCGTTTCAGCTGATTATGGGATGAACCCCGATTTGGGGCAGTCTCTGGATGGTCCATCCTTTCGTCTTAGCTCCAAACTTTGTCTCTGTAACTCCTTCCATGGGTGTTTTTTCCCAATTCTAAGAAGTGGGGAAGTGTCCACACTTTGGTCTTCCTTCTTCTTGAGTTTCATGTGGTTTGCAAATTGTATCTTGGGAATTCTAAGTTTCTGGGCTAATATCCACTTATCAGTGAGTGCTTATCATGTGTGTTATTTTGTGACTGGGTTTCCTCACTCAGGATGATATCCTCCAGATACATCCATTTGTCCAAGAATTTCATAAATTCATTGTTTTTAAATGTACCACATTTTCTGTATCCTTTCCTCTGTTGAGGGACACCTGGGTTCTTTCCAGCTTCTGGCTATTATAAATAAGGCTGCTATGAACATAGTGGAGCATGTGTCCTTATTACCAGTTGTAACGTCTTGGATATATGCCCAGGAGAGGTATTGCAGGTAGTACTATTTCCAATTTTCTGAGGAACCGCCAGACTGATTTCCAGAGTGGTTACACAAGTTTGCAATCCCACCAACAATAGAGAAGTGTTCCTCTTTCTCTACAACCACGCCAGCATTTGCTGTCACCTGAATTTTTGTTCTTAGCCATTCTGACTGGTGTGAGGTGGAATCTCAGGGTTGTTTTGATTTGCATTTCCCTGATGATTAAGGATGTTGAACATTTTTTCAGGTGCTTCTCAGCCAATTGAGAATTCTTTGTTTAGTTCTGTGCCCCACTTTTTAATAGAGTTATTTGATTTTCTAGTGTCCACCTTCTTGTGTTCTTTATATTTATATATATATATATATTGGATATTAGTCCCCTATCTGATTTAGGATTGGTAAAGATCCTTTCCCAATCTGTTGGTGGCATTTTTGTCTTATTGACAGTATCTTTTGCCTTACAGAAGCGTTGCAACTTTATGAGGTTCCATTTGTCAATTCTTGATCTTCCAGCACAAGCCACTGCTGTTCTATTCAGGAATTTTTCCCCAGTGCCCATATCTTCGAGGCTTTTCCCCACTTTCTTCTCTATAAGTTTCAGTGTCTCTGGTTTTATGTAGAGTTCCTTAAACCACTTAGACTTGAGCTTTGTAAATGCAGATAAGAATGTATCAATTCACATTGATACATTCATGATAACCACCAGTTGTTCAAACCTTAATCACTGCTTTATCTCAACCTCCAAATCCAGCAGGTATGCCCTGAGAAGCCAGATTCCAAGCCTCTCAGGAAAGCAGGGAAGCTCCAAACTCAATTCCACAGTATCCTGCCTAGTCCTATAGTGTGGAATTCCTATTGTGACTTCTCACACACCATATTTTAAAGGCATTTTATACAACATTAACAGTGTAGTGTATTTTATAACTAAATGCCCTGAAAATTTTAAATGTATAGATGGCACGTGTAGTTCATATGCAGTACTAAATTATTTTACATTTTAGGGAATAGACTGTTCTTGAGTTTTGTTATCTTTGTTTCATGATGTAAATCTCCCAATGGTACTGATGGACAACCCTTTAGTATTAATGGATCACACAGTGAAAATGAGTCTGCCCTGTTGGATCTGCCTTTAGAACCTGGAGGCTTCCAGGTTTTTCTTTTTTCTTTTTCTTGGATTCTGAGATGCTAAGCAAGCAATGGTGTATGTGCTGAACTGAGTCTAACTGGAGAAGATGCAAGTGATCCCTAGGATAGTGTACTCACAGTTGAGTAATGTCCGGAGGTATTAGTCAAGTCTGTGGAACATAGTTCTCTAGCCAAGCCTTGTACAAATTTCTGATGCAGAAAAATATGTACTAGCTAACACCAGCTAAAACAATAAATTTGAGCAACCACACATAGCAAAGTCATCTTCATACAAGTAGAAAATCAGCAGAGGTGATAGGAAAAAGCTGTCTTGTATTAACTATGTTATTACTGTCAAGACCCCATTCTCAGGTCTCTGGTTACATTCCTTCTGTGTCCCTTACACACCAGATGTATTTATTTCATCTGTGTAATGCTGCTTAGCAACTGCAATAAACAGAATAGGTTAAAAAGTGAAAAAAAAAAGAAAATAATATATATAGGACATAATGATCTATTATTGTTAAGACACTATATTTAAGGAAGTTTGGTTCAGATTAAATGATAACTAGGAATTAATTCTCTTTAAGTGGATATCATATGCACATTAAATTGCAAGAGAAAGTCAATATTTTAATTGATAAGAAATTCTTTCTTGGAAAAAATATGTAAAACCCCACTAGAGCAATACCATAAAAGAACAATAATAAAATACCCTTCAGTCAGGTAGCAGAATGCATTCTAAAAGTCAAATATATAGGTGACAGGGTATTGGTAGGAAAAAAATTAAAAGATGCTGAATGAGATAGGAAACACAGTCAATTTTACTAAAATTTATACGTTAAAACATTTATGAATTATCTTGTATAATACTACGTGTGTAGTGAAATTTGTAATTTTAACAAAACTGAAAATATACAGAAATTTGTAATAAATTTGGAACTTTAACAATCACTTAAAAACTCGATTTACTCTTGAAGCTTTTATTTTTGGAACTAAAATTTATTTTCAATACTATTGATTGAACCCAAGGCCTTGCACACATGAGACATCGAGACAAGCCATTCTTACAATGGAAGCTCTTCCTTATCTTTTAGCTTATTTTTTACCTGAAAAATAAAAAGCTTATCCTGTTAATTCTTCACATTGATTGTCTCCTTTTCATGAAAAAGTCATGTCTTTTACACAAATATTTCTTATCAAATGCTTGAATGTGATGATCATAATAATGATCTTAGATTTGGTTATAAAACTTGGACAATATTGTCTACATAGTGTGAATGAACAGTTTTTCCAAAAAAAAAAAAATCCTTGTTTCTAAGAAATCCTTAAGTAGTGAGATTTTTGCTTCCCTTCTCTGAAATGGCACTTTCAGTTAATGTTCTGTCATATAGCAAAAATATATAGTTTCCCGTGTGCAAGCTCTCATGATACTGTCAACTGACATTTAGCAGCATTTACCTCTTGGCTGCCAATACTTCATTTTGCATAATACATTTTTCTTACACAAAACCTGAACCAGGAAGATTATAAGTTGACATGCCTTTGTAGGATGACAGTGGGATCGACACTGATGTAGTAAATGTGGATGTTCAATGCACAGAGACAGCCACCCCTCCATACTCTGACATTTTCCCACACCTCAGACTTCGGTGCTGGAATACAGAACCATTACAGAAGTGAAAGCAAAATGGGCCTTGAAAAAAAGTAGCACGAGTAGCTAAACCTCAGCAGAGGTGCTGCAGGACTCTCCAATCACTAGAAAGACTGTTCTGGTCTACCTGGGAAGGTATTTGAAGTTCTAGGTAGTGAACAAGTCAATGTATTAAATTTTGAAAAACAATGTAATTGTACATAAAAACTGTAAATGCTTTTTTTTTTAATTTAAAATTATATTTATTTCTCTCCATTGTATATATATGTGTGTGTGTGTGCATGTAAAAGCAGTTTCAGACATGCCCATAAGTGTACAAAGTGAGCCCCAATGTGGAAGAAGTCAGGTGAAAGCTTAATGGGAATTGTTTTCTCCTATTGTGTGGGTTTTAGCACTGAGCCATATCAGTAACACCATAGAATATGTTTTAAGTCAATAAAGATTGACTGAATAACATGTAGTTTAAAATGTCTCATTTTGTCTGACACACTGAATTGAAAGTATATTTTCCTCTAAATTCCAAGTGTATAAATTTCTTAAGGCTCATAATGGGCAAGCATGTTGTTACAGTGAGTTTGTGTTTCTTTAGGCTTGTACTAATGTCACTATCATTTTTTTTCTTCTCACACATGGAGCACTGGAGTCAATGAAAGGTCCTGAATGCTACATCATACCACAATCACTGAGGAACCAATGCTATTTCTCTATGGTGACAGGCAAGCAGGGCTACAAAGTGGAAGTATGACAAGCAAAACTAACAGGCAGCAGACAACTGTGGGATATTAATAATACCAATGTCTTTAAAATTATATATCCCCATAGCCTATCTACAGTCATAAGACATGAACTGACTCGGGATTTTACATAATTAGAAGTATTTATTGAATATTTCTTTCCAAGAAGCAATAAGAGATTAGAATCAAAGAGCATAGTCTTTGAAGAGGTCCCAGTTATGAAGAACTTACTCTCAGAAGACAGAAATGTTATGTAAATTCTAATACTCTCATTTTATCAAGGTTGTAAGTCATATATATCAAAGAAGCACCGCAGAAAGATGGGCAAGAAGGGACTTAATCTTATTAATCTTCCACGGAGGTTTCCTTAGCAGTATTAATGGTTTCAGCTTTCAACATGAAGCCTTGAGAAAACTTCATATATATATATATATATATATATATATATATATATATATATATATATACACATATTTTTTTTCAAAAAAGCAAAGGCCAGAATAAAAATATTTGAAATAACTGCCAGAGCACAAGGAGACCTGGCAGGCTACTCCAGTGTACTTATGTTGTGATTTGCTAATGCTAGGCTCTGGCAGTATTGCAAACTTCTATCCTACTGTCTTAGAATTTAGTTTTTTTTCATAGAACCAGAAAGCTTTTTCTTTCCTATTGTCAAGTCAGTGGCAACTGTGAGCACTAGAAAACTGTAAGTTAATGTGTATTTCCCCTGTAATGTGAACTGTCATAATCATGTCTTCAGATTCAGATTTTAAGAGGGAAATGGATAAAGCCACAAAGGAATGTTGGGATTTGTGCATTACTTAAGGATACTTTTATAGTTTAGGGGAGAAATGTAATATATGGAATGCAAGGTACTAAGGCAGGAGTTAAAAGAAGGGGAGGACTTGTTAACAGGCAGAGTTGAAGGATTTGATAATAGATTAGTAGAGTAACTACAGACACTCAGGTCTGGAGGGAAAAATCCTGAGTGTTCTCTGGGTCCTGAGTTGGTTGCTGTACTGATTGTATAAGTGAATTTCATATAAATGTGTGTGAAACTGCATTTCTTTGGTAACCAGTTACAAAAAGTATAAGCATAGGAATGGTGTTAAGGAATAAAGGTGCTCTGGAAGACTTAGTGGATTAAGACATTTGAGTGGACAAATCTAAATGTAAAGAGCAGGTGAAAAGGTAGATGGGCTATGGGAAGAATCATATTCAAAACACAGATCAGATAGACAGAAATGTTAGGAGGAATTTTTGCTCTATAAACCCCATTACATAAAAAATATGGTAAGGAAGGGAGATGACTCTGTGCTCCATGTGGCTCAAAAAAGTAAAAGAACAAAAGAAAACCTAACTTATTCCCAAATACATTATTTGGTGATTTTTATCATAATTTTTATAAAATATCTTTCTTTCTTTCTTTCTTTCTTTCTTTCTTTCTTTCTTTCTTTCTTTCTTTCTTTCTTTCTTTCTTTCTTTCTTTCATCTCTGTGTGGGGGGTAGAAATGTAGTTTTTGGCTTGGTGTGTGTGTGGTGTATACATGTGTATCAATGTGTGTGTGTGTGTGTGTGTGTGTGTGTGTGTGTGTGTGTGTGTGTGTGCTGATATGCACAGCTGTGGAGGTCAGAAGGAGATACCTTGTACTCGTTCATGGTCTGTAGTGCCTTAATGCCTAGAGACACTGTATCTTGAAAACAGGAACTTGATGCAATGACCTCTTCTCTCTTCTTCTTCCACTGGCACTGTAGTTACAGGTACATATGGACACAATGAACATTTACCTAGTTGCCGGCCATCTTTCTACAGGTTCTCAGGCCTGCACAGCAAGTGCTTTGCTGATCAACGTCTGCAATTATTATTAGAAATTTCAAATATGAAAATAAATACTACAATCTTATAAAGAGAGGCTGAATTAATAGATCAGTGGATAAAAGCCTTTTCTAACATTGAAGAAGACCAGAGATCAATTCCAAGCACAATACAGTAAACATATTTAGTTAATTTACTACTTAGTTTTACATTATTTAATATAAGATATAACAGCTTTGAATTTTTTCTCATTATTATATATATAATATTTAAAATTTTAAAAGAATTCAAGGAAAAAGATGAGTTACTCATAATTACTCATCCAAGGGATTTGGAATTCATAGAAAAGACAGAGGGAAAGCAAATTGGTCAAAAAATAAGAGGAAGTTAATGTTGAATGCCAATCTATACCTTTCTTTTATACAATGTAAAATTAACTTGAAATAAAATATTATTTAAATACCATATTTACCTTAGTCTTGCATTTCTATTTTTAAATCTGTAGCACAACTCAGAAAAAAAAATAAATTTAAGGTTAAGATTTTCTTTTTAGTAATACAGTCATTATTGAGTTGTTATCACAAATTTTTAACTATGGAAAGCAAACAACACATTAAATAATGTTGGTAGGCTGGTTGGATAGCTACATTGTTTGGTCCACAGCAAGTGGTAATTGTCCAATTTAGTCCTCATATATCTTTCTTCGTCAAGCCATAATTTTACTTCTGTGTAGAAAAAAAAGGACACTTATTCATAATGACCTCAACATTTTCGGATAAGAATAAATCTCCTTTCTGTCATTACTTTTAGCCAGTTTGTGGCCTTTCAATTACTTCACAGATGTTATCTATAGCAATATATTTCTCATTACCATATTAAATGGATTCTGCACAGACACACTGAGTCATTGTCACCCCTTAATATCAAAGTGTTTAATGCTGCCTAAGGAACCCTCGTGCCTTGCCAGATATGAAGACAATGAAGAACTGAGTATTTTAAGTGTTAAATTTTTTCTTTCTTTTCTGCACTCGCTTTTGTATTTGAGAGGTAAACCACCTTATGTTGTACTTATAACACACATCACAGAGGAACTAGAGAGTCTATAGGATTTGTAGTTTGAAGTATCCACCCATGTAGTTATGACTTCTCCTTAATGTTATTCCTGTTCTTAAGGGGATTGCTTTTGTTGCTTTGAAATGGTGCAGTGAAACTTTCTATTGGCTTCTTAGGCTTTCTGCACCTCTGTGCATGCCTATCTGTGGGCTTAGCTTGTTTAACTGGGCTTCAGTATGTTTCCCAGGCTGTAGCTCTCACCATTTTGGGCAACTGAAGTACAACGCCTTTCTCCTTGCTAAGGCATTTCTTATACTGTTTCATCGTCAACAGTTCCTTGTACTCTCATAAAAAGCAAACTCTTTCTCTCAAATATATGTAGTCGCGAGACTTAAACACAGATTTTTTTCTGTCCAGTTCTCCAGCTGAGGTATTAAAGAAATTCAATGATACAACTGAGAAAATTCATTCTCGTGAGCCTGTCACCACTAATATAAGATAGAAAGAATCTGCAAGCTGCTCACAGAAACAAATTTTCTCCCTTCATGAAGAAAATGAAAGTGTTACTCTAGAACAAGTAAGAAGAGTGTATATTTGACTCATTTATGGATATCTGTCATTTTAACAGAGTTCTTGATATTTCTGCACTCTGTCTCTTCAGGTGAAACCAAAATATGTAAGTGTGTTTGATTTGACATTGCAATTATAGTGTAACTCAAGATTCATTTGGTTGGATAAACTTTAAATCTCAGCTAACAGTCTCACAGATAGGGTTAAAACACAAATGAAGGTATTTTTAAATAATTTATTTGTTTTTATTTTATGTATATTGGTGTTCTGCTTCACGTCCATCTCTTGGAGGGTCTCAGATCTCCTGGAACTGGAATTATAGACATTTGTAAGCTGCTATGTGGTATTGGGAAATGAGCCCAGGTCCATTGGAAGAGGAGTCAGTGCTCTTAAACAGTGAGCCATCTGTACAGCCCCCTATGAAAACACATTTTAATTTTGTTACACTGGAAAAAACATATATTTTAAATAAATAGTAGTGATTCAACTTATTTTAAATATTATCCAAAGACATTATAAATTATATTTAAATTTATATTCTTTATTTAGCATTTTGGCTAACAAACATTTCACTATGTTTTATAAAATGTGGAAGTATGCGATTAATACTGCAAGTATATATTATAATTTATTTATAAGGAATAAATAATTTGATAATAAAGGATCTATATTATCTTTATAGCTGTTTATCATGTTTTTATATCCATATCCTTATCTGTGTTACTTTTCTGTTGCTATGCTTAAACACAAAGACCAAGCCAATTTAGATTGGGAAGGGTTTGTAGTTTTAACTTATAGTTTGAGAAGCTCAGTCCACTATGGCTGTGAAGCATGGTTACCAAAGCAAGTAGTGGGACAGTCTATCTTCAACTAACTAAAGGCCTGAAGTAGAGAAACCAAACTAGAAGTAATGAGAGGCTGATTCAAAGCTTGCCTCTAGCAACAGACTTTTCCCAGCCAGGTTGTTCATCTTAAACCTCCTGAAATAGCACCAAGAACTAGGCACCAAGTGTTTAAATACCTAAACCAATAGGGTATGCTTTCAGTTATTAGCATAATATACTTCATCTCTTATGCTCTTATTGAATACCCTCCAATTTTCTTTCTCCTCCTCTTCCTTCTTTTCTTTTTCTCCTTCCTTTCTACCTTCCTCCCTCCCTCTCTCCTTTCTTTCCTTCCTTCCTCCTCCTTTCTATTCAAATTAGAGTTACCCCCATATGGGCAATAGGGTGCAGTCCAGTGGATCATATGGAGCATTTAGTAGTATACAGTAGCTACCAGCTTGTCAACTGCTCCTCAGCTCAGTAAGGGGTTTCATGTGTTTTTCCCCTAGCCATGGTAGAACACTGTCTGAGTTGATGCGGATGCATATAAACACGACTGCTATGAGCTTGTCCTGACCTTCAGCAAGAGTCCTGAAACCCTGCCTCTTAAAATCTTTCCATTATTTCTTCTGTGATGTTCCCTGACCCCTGAAGATGGGATAATGTCAGAGGTAACCACAACCATCTTTGGATTTAGCACTATACATTCACTTATTCTTTCACTTTGACCAGTTTTGAGTTTGTATAATTCATGGCCTGTTGCAAAAAGAAGCTTTTCTCATGAATACTAAAAAAAAAAAAAAAAAAACTACACTAATCTGTGGATGTAAGGACAAGTACTTAGAAGGCAGTTTAAGATTATATTGATTTATTAAGATAATAGTAGTGAGTTCTCTTCTGGAGCTTTTGAATGCCACAGCCATGGTTTGCTGGCCAAGTTTACAAGGATTTACACTCTTATTATCTGTACAATATTTTACTGTCACCATAAAATGAAAGAAAATTAAGAAATAGAATAAATTAATGGCTGTGGCATACTGAAGCATGAAAACAGTACACGTGGGAAACTAGAACAGAAACAAATCATTAGGATGCAAAATAAAACTCTTACAATTGAATTGCATTTATAATCAGGTTCTTTAGAACATTTTGTCTTGTTGGTATTTAGTATAGCATATTATTTTCACACAAATTTTTTATTTTAATGGTTTTGGTTTAATTTTTATATTGATAGATCATTAAAACATAATAGCCATGTGTGTTATGGTTTCATATGTATAGTTTTCACTCCTTCACATGATGGTTTGTTTACTTTTATTGTATACTGGTAATTACTCATTTGTGAAATCCCCATGTTTTTCTGTTTATCAGTTAGGATTTATTGGTAGATGGATGATTACATGAAGATTTATTTATGAAGAAAAACATTTTCTTCACTCATAATTTATCTTTTTTTGTAATTTACTTGTATGGCTTAGTCTTACTGTGAATTTTATATTAGAGAACAAAATATGCATTATTTTCCTTTCTGAATTTTTTATAGTTGAAAATTTGTCACATTTCATTTTGTCTTGTGCCTTATTTATTCTTTCAAAAACTTTGCTGCTTATAGCTTCTGACTGTCACTAGCATTCATTCATTTATTTCCAAGGCTCTGTCACCATGACAGTTCAGTCAACATGGAGTTCCCATCAAGGCATTCTTCTCCTAACTTCAGTTTTGCCTTTACCAGCCCATTCCTCATGCTTCAATCTAAGTTTTCCTTCAATAGTGTGACACACACTGTGGCTTTCCCATTAAAATCAGAATATTCTTCCCTGTCAAACCTTACTAGCTTGGCTTTGTGTGCATTCTGTATAACACCTAAATAAAAGGTGTTTTAGTTAATTGTTGTCGTGTCCATAATATGAGGTGTATGTTCATGGATGTGGTTGTACATGACATGTAACAAAGTGCAACTGTGATGGTCAGGGGATGACCTTGAGTGTTGAACCTCACCTTTAACCTGGTTTTGAGGCAAGAACTTTTTGCTGTTTGTGATGTACTGTGTCCAGTAAGCTAGTAAATCTGCAAGTCTGCTCTTGCCATTGGAGCCTGGGATTACATGAATGCAAGGATTTTAGCTGACCTCAGTTGGGTTGAGGGTTTAAAGATCAGATACTCCCACTTGAGTCCCTCTGGCTACCTTTGAGTTTCTTGTTTGTGGTGAGACCTTTCTGTGTAACATTTCACAGCTTCTTCCCCAGGATTTCCCTTTTCATGAATGTTTAACTTCTTATCCAAGATAATATTGACTTTGTTTAATGAATATTCATTGAAGGATATTTTGGGTCAAAGACAGTTTGATGTCTTATCTTCAAAACTTAAAGACAAGTTTAAAAAAAAAAGAAAGTAAAAATAAGGAAAAATATCTATAAAAATGTATAATGATATGTGATTCAATTTTTTAATAAAGAAATGGATCAAGTGAACTAGAGTAATGGGAGGCATGTGTTCATTCTTATTATTATTTATATAAATTCATATTATCTTTAATATGTAAGTTCATAATAGGCTATTCCATTCTCATAATAATCTATCTCTGATCCATACAGTACTGGCTAGATTTATGTCAACTTGACAGAAACTTGAGTCATCTGAGAGAAGTATGTATCAATTTAGAAATCCCCACATAAGATCAGGCTGTGGGAACCCTGTAGAAAACTTCCTTCATTAGTAATTGATATGGGAAGACCTAGTCAACAGTGGGTGGGGCCACCCATGGGATTGTTATCTTGAATGCTATAAGAGAGCAGAGTGAGCAAGCTATGAGGGTCAAGCCAGTAAGCAGCACTCCTTCATCACCACTGTATTCTCTCCTGCCTTAAAGCTGCTACCTCGTTTGAGTTCCTGTCCTAACTTGCTCCAATGGTTGACATCAACATGGAAGTGTAAGCCAAATAAACCCTTTCCTATAATATAGTTATATCATGGCCACAGAAACCATAACTAAGACATATATATTTGGGTACAAGAAAAAGTTAATGCTGTTTTAAATTTGGTAAATTTTTATTAATATTCATGACTGATTTCTTCAGAACTCTCTTAACTGTAATCCTGTTAAGTCTGTATTTCTGTATCATATGAAGTTTTTTTTTTCCTCAAATCAAACTTTGAATATCAATGGCTAATGTGAATTCCTAGTAGATACAACCTTTCTGATTTATTCTTAATCACTGCAAAGTGCCAGTGACAACTTTTAATGTTCACAGCAATTCCTGTCTATGCTCTGTCCGTCTATCACTGACTAGATGTACTTGAGTTATGAAAATAAAGGCTGGATTCACAGGTACAGTAATTGATAAACTCACATTCAAAAGATTATACTTACTTTCATACTATTATATTTTTATTGCATTCACTCATCAATTATTCTACTCAGCATGTCCTATAATATCTTTGACTTACTTTGCAGATATTACCTTCACCTGAGTGTCTTGTTGAAGAAGTTACACTGGCCCTTCCTTCTACCTTCCACACCTTTGGTCTTTTTAGACAGTCTATAGTTTTTCTTAACAATGTCAGAAATACTGATGGTAACAATTGATAAGATTCATTATTTGGGGGTATAATATGGGCATTTTTGTACATGTTGGTAAATGATTATTGTGCATAACTCAGAAACATTATTACTACTAAAATGAGTGTTTCAACCTTGCCAGCTCAAAATTTTTAAAAATGCTTTAATCATGTATCTATAATGCTTCATTCACAATCTTTTTTTTGGGGGGGGGGGGCGTGTTCAAGACAGGGTTTCTCTGTATTGCCCCGGCTGTCCTGGAACTCAAACATCCACCTGCCTCTGCCTCCCAAGTGCTGGGATTAAAGACAATCTTGCAAACTATGTTTTCTTAGGCCTTTCAAGTACAAAATCGTCCATACTCCGGGAAACAATAATAAAATCATGCTAATATAGTGATTCAAGACATGTATCACACTTAATTTTGCTAGTATTTATGCTTTTCCATAATGAGATGTGGAGTAGTAAATACTTCTCAAATGGCCTAACCCCAGCTTTCTCCTAAACAAAGATTTCTAAATTTTGAAAATCATATTTTCACTTATGCTCCTGTACTTAAGGAAAATCTAGTTTTCTAACTAAGCCCTGCTACTGTGAGAAATGCAAATATGCCAAGAATTAGGTGCAATAATATTAACTCTTAGTTTTATAACATTATATCTTAAGTCACAGGTCATAGACCTGTTGGTTACCAGACATATTAGAACATCTTCTAAATGTCTCATCTTTAAGTTCTCTTCCTCTTCAAAAGGACAGGAAAATACAGTCAAACGGGTGAAGGAAAAATAAAACTATTCAAGATCTGAAAATGGAAATGAAAGCAATAAGGAAAGCACAAATGGAAGCATCCCTGGAAATGGAAAACCTAGGAAAGATAACAGTACACAAGCATCACCAACAGAATACAAGAGATGGAAGAAAGAATCACAGGCCTAGAAGACACAATAGAAGAAATTGAAATTTTGATAAAAATTACAAATCTATGATGTTTCTAACACAAAATATCCACAAAACGTGGGAGACTATGAAATTACCAAATTATTATTATTATTAGTTTTACTTATTCGCTTTATATACCATTCACTGTTCCCCACTCAGTCACCCCCTCCCACAATCCTTCTCCCATCACCTGCTTTCCTTCTCTCCTAAGAGAATGGGAGCCCTCTGGTTATTCCTCCACACTCTGGCTCTTCAATTCTCTGTGAGGTTAGGTGCTTCTTCTCCCACTGAAGTCAGACAACATAGCCCAGCTAGTAGAATATAACCCATGTACAGAAAACAGCTTTTGGTATAGCTTCCAATACAGCTGTATTGTGTTGACCTACATGAAAGTCAAACTGCACATCTCCTACATATAAGCAGTGAGGTCTAGTTCTAGCCCATGTGTGTTCTTTGGTTAGTGGTTCAGATTCTGAGTTCTGCAAGGGATTTTGTTAGTTGTCTCTGCTAGTCTTCCTATGGAGTTCCTACCCCTTTAAGGTCTGCTATTCTTCCTCCTGTTCTTCCATAAGAGTCCCCAAGCTTCATCCATTCTTTGTAGGTGTTTGCATTCATCTGAGTCAGCTGCTGTGTGGAGCCTCTCAGAGGGCAACATGCTCTTGCCTGCAAGCATAACAGACTATCATGAGGGGATGGTGCTTGTACATGAGGTGAATCTCAAGTAGGTCTGGTTATTGGTTGACTATTCCCCCTGTCTCTACTCCCTCCCCTGTGCCTGCATTATTTGTAGATAAAACACATTTTAGGTTGAAAATTTTTAGTAGGTTGATTTCTCTATGAATTCACTGTGGTTCCTCTCTGTTACAAGAGATGGCTTCTTCTGGTTTCATATTCCCCAATGTAGTGAGTTACAGCTAAAGTCACCCCCTTTGATTCTTGGGTGCCTCAGAGAATTCTCAACAGAAGAAGCAGTTAAATATTGAAAGTTCTTAGTCATCAATAAAATGCAAATCAAAACAACTATAAGGTTCCATCTTATATCCATCAGAATGACTGAGACAAAACCCTCAAGAAATAGCACATGCTGGCAAGGATGTGGAGCAAGGACAACATACCTCAGTTGCTGGTGGAATGCAAACATGTACAACCACTTTTGAAATCAATTTGCCATTTTCTCAGAAAACTTGGACTAGTTCTACCTCAAGAACCAGGTATATGACTCCTAGGTGCTTATGCAAAAGATACTCCAAGATCTCACAAAGACACCTGCTAAATTATGTTCAAGCGGGTTTATTCATTATAGCCAGGAATTAGAAACAACATAGATGTCTTTCAACTGAAGAATGGATAAAGAAAATTTGGTATATCTACACTGTGGAATACTATTTAGGTATAAAAAAAACTAAAGTATCATGACTTTTGCAGGCAAATGGATGGATCTTGAGACTATCATCCTGAGTGAGGTAATCCAATCTGAAAGGACATGCATGATATGTCCTCACTTATAAGTGGATATTACAGTATAGGGGAATGCCAAGGCCAAGTAGTGGGAGTGGGTTTGTAGGGGAGCAGGGAGAGGGGAGGTTATAGGGGACTTATGGGATAACACTTGAAATGTAAATGAAGAAAATATCTAATAAAAAAAGTACATTTCCCCCAGGCAAATTCCAAAACAAAACAAAACAAAAGTGGATATTAGCCATACAATAAAGGTACCATGATATATTTCACAGACCCAAAGGACCTAAACAAAAAGGAAGGCTCAAGAAAGGATGCTTGGATCTAATTTACAAGGGGCAATAAAATAGTTGTAAGAGGCAAGTGAAGGGAGGGAACTTGATGTAAAATGAGGAGGGGAATGGGGGGTGCAGGATAAGGTGTGGGGAAGGACTGGAGAGATGGCTAGATCTCTTCATGCAACTTATGGAAATGAAATGGAATGGCCATGAAAATGAATGGAAATCTGTAACTGACAGTGGTGAGGGGGTGGCAAGCTTTGGGACTCTTACGGAAGGTGACAGGAAGTCCACAGAAAAATCAACAGTCAACTAACTTGGACCCTTGGGAGCTCTCAGAGACTGAGACACCAACCAAAGAGCATGAACATGCTGTACTGATGTACCCTGTCACATATGTAGCGGATATGCAGTTCAGTCCCCATGTGTGTACCCCCAACAATGAGAGTGGGACTGTCCCTGAAGCTGTTGTTTGTCTTTGGAATATGTTCAACAACTGGGCTGCCTTGTCTGGCCTCAGTGGGAAACAATAAGCCTAACTCTGTTGAGACCCTTTGTGACACTCATAGGTAGCCCCTAACTTCTCAGAGGTGAAGGGAAGGTGTGTAGGGGAAGGGATTCTGTGATGGTGGGCAAGAAGGGGAACAGTGATCAAGATATAAAATGAATCAATATGTAAATTAACAGAAAAAAATAAAAAATTATCTAGTTTTCAAGTTAACATGTCTGGCTAGTTTGCTGCTGTATTTTGATTTCGCTAATCATTATTAGTATTTTGAATGATGGATATTGTGTGGTGAGTCTTTAGTGTACCAATAAAGAATTGACTAGTGTGTCTTAATTGTTATTATTTTCTGTGTTAGGAAGAACTATTTTCCTGCATTTGTATAGGCAAATTTGATAGATAGTGGCTTGCTTACACCATAGAGCAAGAAGAAGATTGGACATAGTCAGGTTTAACTAAACATAGGAATTAATTTTTTTGTTTGTTTGATTTGTTTTTCAAGACAGGGTTTCTCTTTGTAGCCCTGGCTGTCCTGGAACTCACTTTGTAGACCAGGCTATCCTCGAACTCAGAAATCTGCCTGTCTCTGACTCCCAAGTGCTAGGATTAAAGGTGTGTGCCACCACTGCCTGGCGGTTTAACTAAACATAAAGTGACTGATTTTTATGCAGACTTTCTCTTCTATTTCTCTAACTGTATCTGCTTATGATATTTCATTTGAATTTCAGAGTGTTTGTGGTACCATTGACATTGTTTCTTGGACAAATAAGTGGATGTCTTGACTGTTACCACCATAATGCTTTGATTTATTTTTCAATTCACTTGTTACTGGCTTGTGTTTTTTTAGATACTCACTGAGTAGCCTTGGGTGGATTCTAACTGTAATCCTTCTACCTCAGTATCTCAAAGTGCAAGGATTATAGGAAATAGTCACTATGTACAGCTTTAACACGATTTTATTTATTGTTATATCATAGTAGTGATCCTTAGAGGATGGACCCATTAAAAAGACTTATCTTACTAGAGCTACAGGTTGACAAATTCTGTCAAGTTCATCCTGCTTCAGAATGAGATGGGCATTCAAGTTTAAGTCTAAGAAAGATGATATGAGACATGAGACACAAACAGTTTTACCTTGTTATAACTAATCACTTATAAAATAAGATAAAAGAATTTTGGGCCTCATAATTTTTGGAGAGTTAAAGTTCTGTGACCATCATGGAGCTGGAACAGTAGCTGAGAGCTTCTTACATCTGACCCACTAATCCAAGACAAATAGAGACCTAACTAGAGATGGATAGGTTTTTGAATGCTCAATGCACAATGACAGTAACATGCCTTCTCCAGCAAGGCATGCCTATTAGATTTTCTGCTAAACAATTCTACTAACTGGGGATGAAGTATTCAAATATAACCATATATGATGACCATTCTCAATCACGTACCCTTGAAATTGTCCAGATTTTAGTTTTATAAAGGGGCAAAGTTATGTGTTCTCCACTGAGGTTTATCAGTGAGTTTATCAATGAGGGCTATCTACCAAAATTTGTTGTTGTCCTTATCATCGTTGTCATTGTCGTCGCCCTCTTCCTCCTTCTTCTCCCCTTGTAGATTATTAAGGGAGCTGACACATCAAAACTGTCATGTTACTTACTTGAACAAATACAACTATTAGTGGTTGCATGGCTGAAACTATAACTTCCCTACCCCTAGCAACCATTACATTTATATATCTCTTCAATGACAAGGGGAACCTCATATGTCTGCCCACATCCTTGTTTTAATACTAATGGGACTGGTTTTGTGCAGGTCTTAGGCAGGCACACATTGCTGCTACAAATTCATCAGTGCAATAGCCATGTCATGAACAGAAGGCAACAACCCACAACTGTTGTAATTGTTTAAACATAATGTTTAAAAGCCTTCACTAAAAACTAAACTGTCTATATTGTTAAAATGGCCTATTCATTGTAATTTTTTTTGTTTTGTTTTTTTGAGATAGGGTTTCTCTGAACATCTTCCTGTACTTTTGAAAGTTGGACAGCTCTGGCTGTCCTGGAACTCACTCTGTAGACCAGACTGGCCTCGAACTCAGAAATCTGCCTGCCTCTGCCTCCGAGTGTTGGGATCAAAGGCGTGCGCCACCACACCTGGCTTCATTGTAAACTTTTAAAACTGGTTGATTCTATTTAATATTCTCATTATGATTTAGAAATAAAGTATGAGTAGAACTTAATTTTTCGAATTTCAAATCTTTTTTTTTTTTTTTTTTTTTTTTTTGGTTTTTTGAGACATGGTTTCTCTGTATAGTCCTGGCTGTCCTGGAACTCACTCTGTAGACCAGGCTGGCTTTGAACTCAGAAATCCGCCTGCCTCTACCTCCTGAGTGCTGGGATTTTAAATTTATTACACAACCTACCACTATTCTTTGAATACATTAATATATATAAATGAATATATCTTTCTAGTTTGATTTGTTTATCATTCATCATTGAGAACTGAAAATCTCTTAACATAATCATAAATGTAAAATGTTTATAATTTTATAAAATTTAAGAGGCAGTTTGATAAATGCCTACTTCACAAAACAACAATATTGGCTTTTCAAGAGGGACATTCGACTTCTCCAGCCATGGGCTTTTGGACATTTCACAATACCAGGAATCAATACTATTCTCTGGAAAAGCCTCAAAACCAATTGGAGAGTGGTTAGTTAAGCCAAAAATACTGGTGCCACTACTATCTAAGTGAGCATATCTGTCCTCTCTCCAGCCAGATTGATGTGGTAGCATGAAGGGTTCACAGCTGGATAAAACCACTGATGGCTTATCTCTCCAAGCAGAATGAAGAACATCTTCCTGTACTTTTGAAAGTTGGTCAGCATAGAAGAATCTTCCAGCTCAACTGAGAAGAACTGATGTGTGTGTGTGTGTGTGTGTGTGTGTGTGTGTGTGTGTGTGTGTGTGTTGAGACAGGGTCTTATTGTATAGACCAGCCTGACCGAGAACTCACTACATATGTCAGGTTGGCCTTGAACTCACAGAGTTCTGCCTGCCTCTATATCTCTTGCTGGGATTTATGATATATGTCTCAGCTCTGGCCCATGTAGAAATTATTTCTAAAGAGAAATATTGGAGTAGTAAGAGGATGTTTAAATCTTTTTTGCATTTTGTATTAGATATTTTCTTTACTTACATTTCACATGTTATCCCCTTTCCTTGTTTCCCTTCTGAAAACTCCCTATCCCTTTCCCCCTCCCCCTGCTTACCAGCCCACGCACTCCCACTTCTTTGCTCTGGCAGTCCCCTATACTGGGGAATATAACCTTCACAGGCCTCTCTTCCAATTGATGACCAACTAGGCCATCCTCTGTTACATATGTAGCTGGAGCCATGAGTCCCACCATGTGTTTTCTTTGGTTGGTGGTTTAGTTCCAGGGAGCTCTGGAGGTACTGTTTACTTTTTCCTATGGGGATACAAACTCCTTCAGCTCCCTGGGTACTTTCTCTAGTTCCTTCATTGGGGACCCTGTGCTCTGTCCAATGGATGGCTGTGAGCATTTATTTACATTTCAAATGTTATCCCCTCTCCAGGTCTCCTCTCTGGAAACCCCTTATCCCATCCCCCCATCCCCCTGCCTCTATGAGGGTGTTGTTCCACCCACCCACTCACTGATGCCTTCCTGCCCTGGTGTTCCACTACAGTGGGGTATTGAACTCACTCAGGCCCAAGGGCCGTTCCTCCCACTGATGTTCCAACAAGACCGTCCTCTGCCACATATGCGGCCTGAGCCATGAATCATTCCCTGTGTACTCTTTGGTTGGTGGTACAGTCCCCAAGAGCTCTGGGGGGGGTGGTGCCATTTGACACTACTGTTCCCCCAACATGGGGTTGCAAATTCCCTCATGTCTTTTAGTCACTTCTCCAGCTCCTCCAAAGAGGCCCCTGCACTCAGTCCAATGGTTAGCTGTGAGTATACACCTCTGTATTTGTCAGGATCTGGCAGAGCCTTTCAGGAGACAGTAATATCGGGCTCCTGTAAGCAAGCACTTCCTGGCATCCACAGTAGCATCCAGGTTTGGTGACTGCATATGGGATGGATTCCTTGGTAGGGCTGTCTCTGGATGGCCTTTCCTTCAGTCTCTTCCACACTTTGTCTCCATATTTCTTCCAGCCCATCTATTTTGCATTTTTAATAAATTCTAATTGATGATGGTAATTCAGACTTTATGGTTGTTCTATAGTGATCTGGCATTTAATTACTTTCAACATAGGTGTTGCATCTAGTAGTCTTTGAGCAAGAAGGCACTCAATAGAGTCAGAGTGTACAGAGAAAGAATTAAGGTACATAAAAATCCTTTTAATGATAAAGCTGTGATTTATCTTTACATTCAGGTTTTTATTATACTATAATTTGGACACAAATATTATGGCCTAAACATCAGAATTTGAATTTTAGTGGAAATACATAACCAAAAATATTTTTATTATGTTTTATTATTTGATATATTATAAATGAGTCTTTTTAATAATCTGTGTTCACACTGATTATCATGAAATCAAAAATGATTCTACTAGACATGAAGATATTATGCTAAAATATTTTATTTATATGAACAGAAGACTGCTTAAATTCATTATAAAAGTCAGAGACTAAAAATAGATTATTGAGTTCTAATTTAGTAACTTTTTTTTTGTTTCCGTTTCCTAGAGTAAATTTTAGCTAATTATCTTCTGCATGGAATAAGATCACAATTCCTAATGTTTTGACAAGCAACAAATTGCACATTAGTTAGTTGTAAAGAAATCTATTAGGAACAGTTGTCCATGTTGAAGATTCGTTTTTGAAATAGCAAATTAATTTAAGGCTCATCATTCACAGTAAATATATTATGATATCAAAGTATTGGTTACTATGAGAAACCCTAGAAGTAGATAACAAAACTTACCTACTAAACAGAAGGAAAAATCAGATCTTGCAATAAGAAGGATGCATACTGTCCTGTTATGATCAAGGTGCCTTTCGATCATCAGATTTTTATCCATCATTCTTTTAGCTCAATTACTTTGCTAATTATATTATCTGTGAAATAATATAAACATTGCATTCATTTCCACTGAAAAAATGTTAATCATGGAGTGTTTAGCTTTTTGGGTTTTGTCCTGAGGTTTCTTTCACTTTTATCTCTTTTGAGGAGATACCACCTTCTGGACATACTCTGATGGTTTTTACTGTGTAATGACAACAATGGATATATGGTGATTGTAATTTCTCTGTGGTAACACTTTAATTGGCTGGTGAAAATAGATAGCTTCATGAATATAATTATTTAGCTTATGCAAAATGCACAGCTCAGTAATAAATATTATTTTCTATTTGTGGGAGCATGAGTCAAAATGTCTCCTATTTTTCTGACATTATTTATTCTTTGCCATTGCTAGATTAGGTTAATTGTTGTAGATTCATGTCTCTTTATTTACTTCTCTAATTACTTAAAAAGTTAACAGATTCACATTAAGAACAGGAAAACCAAATCACAATATAGATGTTTAATAACTTTACCAACTACATAGGAAGTAGCATATGGCTATAAATATCAGGCTTTCTTGAAAGAAATTTCTGTTTTGAGGGAAAGATACATTGTTTTTGCATTGATAGGGACATAGGAAAGAAAACATGGAAATTGACAGGCAATATAAAAATAATGACATGTTTGTGCCATTAGTGCTTTTGGAGTATGTCTTAGTCAGGGTTTCTATTACTGCACAAACATCATGACCAAGAAGCAAGTTGGAGTGGAAAAGGTTTATTCGGCTTACACTTCCATACTGCTGTTTATCACCAAAGGAAGTCAGGACTGGAACTCAGGCAGATCAGGAAGCAGGTGCTGATGCAGAAGCCATGGAGGGATGCTACTTAATGGCTTGCTTCCCCTAGCTTACTCACCTTGCTTTCTTATAGAACCCAAGAATACCAGCTCAGGGATGGCACCACCCACAGTGGGCCTTCCCCCTTTATCACTGAGAAAGTGCCTTATAGCTGGATTTCATGGAGGCATTTCCTCAAGGAAGCCTCCTTTCTCTGAGATAACTCTAGCTTGTGTCAAGTTGACACACAAAACCAGCCAGTACAGAAGGGTGAACAATAAGAGAGGAAAAATCTAGAGTAAAATATATGCTCCAAAAGTTATATTTTATTCCCTATGGTTTTAAAGCTGAGATATTTGTTAGCCCTTCTCCAAATCAGTAGAAAGGTTCTATTTGTAGCATCTTTGTGTCTATTATCCAGTTATTAAATATGGACTACCCTGCTCTCTGCCATATACCCTCTAGACAGAGAAGGAATAACCTTTCAATCTTAAATACAAAAAATGGCTACTAACAAAGCTCTGATTCTTTGATAATTAATACATGATAATTTGAAAATGAATTTATTGAAACCGGCTGATAAGCTCATCGTGATGAGAAGGTAATTATTAGATTAATCCCCAATGATGACAATAACTTTTAGATATTAGACAAGTATGGTATTATTATAGGTAATAAATTAATATAGTAGAATATTATCCTCTAGGAGAGTATAACTCTGAAACTTGAGCTAATTATAAAAGTTATGTTTGTTGCTGCTCCTGGTGGTGACCAAGGCTCTCCTTGGGAAGGTACATGAGTGTAGTGCAGACACTTTCCTTACGGCAAGGCCTGAGGAATTGGGTCACCACATGGCATGGACCTCTGGGGGATATTCTTATAGAATCTCCTGGCCTTTCCTGAGGGAATGCTTGGTTCACTTTTGCCTTGCATTTGCATTTTTGCCTTTGCTAATGGCAGTTTTCATTTTCACTCTTTCCATAACAGCCACTTATCAAGATTCAAAAGAAAGCTAGGACTATGATTCATTCTTGTTTGTCTAAGGATCCTGGGAGCAGAATAGATTACTACTCCCGTGTTTGTTAATAATGGTGATGTGGTTGAGTCAACATGAGGGCCTGGTCTGGGAACATCAGCTAAAGTCTGGATGTTCTCTCCTGATGGGAACTTAGTTCTGACAAAAATTTGCACTCAGACTTGTTGCAAACAATAGCTAGATGATTATCCAAAGTTTAGGAAGGTCTTGCTGGATCGTTGGTTCCAAGACAATAAGAACACTCAGTGGTAATTCAAGCAAGGATGAGGAACTGACTTGGGTTACTACTGGCAAGATCCCATGGCATTAAAGGAATTAGAACTTCTGATTAGGATACGTGGAAATGCTAGGTGGTATTAATTCAAAGTTTCCTGCTTATGTAGTTTATCACCTCTTTATACTGTAACTGCAATTGCTGCCAATCATGGTCACTTGTTCATATACAAATGTGTTCAGTTACATATTAACTGCTTTCTGAAGCTATGTTTTCTCTTTCTTGATTAGGTTCATGTGTTAGTAGGAGACCATGGGGATTGAGAAGGAGAAGAAAGGGAAAAATACTGTATGCATATTATTGTTAAACATAGAATGTTTTTAAAGAGAGACTGTACATGAGAAAATGAGAAAATGAATGTAAAGCCTTTGGCTCTGAAAGGTGGGCTGAGTGGTCTTAGCACCAAAGTGTGTGAGCTGAAATTCTTGGTCCAAGTCCTCTTTTTTCTGTTCTATTCATAATCTTTCCAGTTTTTATCCCCACCAGGTCTGGACTCTGGCATGTTCCTTTCTGGATTATAGAAAACTAATGATAACAAAAATAGGCCTAAGCCCTGTGCTTGCAGATGTATATGTGCATGAATTTTATGTAAATAAAAGATGCTGATTCCCTATGGACTTACCTTTCCTGGTTTAATCTGATGCAGTTCTTATACTAGTCTTTTGGAGGAGTTCACAAGCACAATATTGACATCGTGTCCAGGAGACAGCATATCACAGTACTTCTAATTGTCATCCAGCTCCTATATTCTTTCTACCTACTTTTCAGCATTGTTCATTTAGCCTCAACACAGAGGAGTGGAGCTATAAAGATTGTCATTTAGGTTGAACAGTTAATTTGTCCATTTAATTTTTTCTACATTGAAACCTGCCTACTGCAAAAGAGGGAATGTATCTGAATAAGGTTGAGAGCAGCCAGAGTCTATGATATAAAAATTAATGTTTAGGAGATAATTTTACAGCATATCAAAATAAAAACAGTGGGATATAGTCAAGAATCTTAGCCTTGCTAGGTAATATATACAGATATTATGATAGTCAGCTCACTATCTGTTGCTCTGCCTCCAGTCGTTGAGTCATTGTGTCAAATAGCTACATCTACCTTTTATTGGAAACATTCTTACTTTACTTCACTTTTTTAAAGTTTTCATGCTTTGATGCATATTGCTGTTGCCTGGGACAAAGACCATTGTCACAGGGATCTATTTATCTCATTCTTGCTGTCTATTTCAGAACAAAATGCCACATACATTCTGGAGAAAGACAAAAAAAAAATCCAATAGGCAAAAACCAAAGTTTCATAGTTATACCTATTATATAAAAATTATAAAATATATTTTAATACAAAAGTAATAAAAATTATAATAATATTTATACACAGGATTTATATAGTGTTTTATAAGTATTTAACTTAAGATACTACTATGTTTTGCACTAATTCATATATGTATTCTGTGTAACTTATTCATTGTCTTAGAAGGCAGTTGTGTGTAATAGACCTTTCTAGCTATTGAAATTTAATTTAATTTTAATTTAAATATTCATATGTGAGCACAGGGGGCAGCATATTTACAAAACTTTTGTCGGTGACATTTGTAGGTATTATAATTACAGTGTCAAGAGGAACGTGTGTAATCAAGAGACTATTAGCTAACAATCCTGAGTCAACTTGCATTAAAAAGCTTATGAAGGCTAACTAGTGATAATGTATTATTCCCTTACTTACTACTACAAGGCACTGGTTGGAAAAATTCTTGAGAAAAGAAACTGACTCTTTGAAAACATGGCAGGTTAAAGGGTTCTGACATTGACAACAGAAGGAAAAAGATAAGTACAGCTTATTTGGCCATTCATTGCATGTTTAGGTGAATAGTGTCAGTGAGCCAGAAATAAAGGCCTTTAGAAGACTGTGTTTTCTCAGACAAGTAATCCTCCTACAGTATTTCTGCTTTGAATGCTTGTCATGAACATGATAGATGGGAAGCCATAGCAACTCAAAATCCACGAAAGGCAACAAAGAGTGAAAGCAACTCACTTTTCTGCTGTGAAAAATATTATATCTGCATTTCCTGCTTTACACGAATTAAGCTTTCCAAGTACTTGTATATATTTATTTTTTTAAAAATTAATTTTCCCTTCCAGAATTGAGAAACATAAAAAGGAATATATGAGCCCTCTTATGTAATATTCTGTTTTTACAGATAATGTATTAAGAACTTCATGTCTACAGAATAAATATTATTTCAGTTGATATTATTTCTTTTCAAAAGCTAAAGAATATTTCATACAGAATCTTATCTACGACAATAAAACTTGTTAATATTTCAGTTATAGTTTGAGATTGAATGAATTATTTTTCATCTAATTAAACAAGTATTTGATTGGCTTTAAAATCAGACTTGTAAAAACCATCCTGGACAAGGAAGTAAATCAAATGTGAAGTATTTTGCTGCAATGTTTTTCCTGTTTTTTGTTTTGTTTTGTTTTGTTTTTCATCCCTTCTCTCCTGAACACATTTCAACTGCATCAGGACTCATCCAGTCCTACATTAGGTGATGCTGGTTTCTGAATAGAGAAGGTCAACTCATATTTTTTTTCTGTAAGATTGTGTGCTATGTCTTACATTATATGAATATTCCAGAGACTACAATTATAGTATGGTTCTTTAATGTTCACATAAATTAATTTGCCCCAAAATAGAAATAAACAGTGCATGTCTGTTTTAAAGATGGTCGCTTCTAGGTTTTGCATCCTTTTACATGAGGGGGCTGTGCAATTCTCCATTTTCCAATTATAGGTTTTCTGGTTCTCATGATAAGTAAAATGAGGCTTTCTGACAAAAGACCTTCAATCTGTGGTCCCATAGCATCAGCAATGTTAGCATTGGAAACACTGAAATTTCCTCTCCATTGCACAGGAAAATATAAAAAGAGTGATTAAGAACAATTAGATGTAGGAATTCTATGTCAGTTTTCTAGGGACTGACTCTAGCAAGTATGTACTGTATACTATTTAGAATGTAATCAGAAAACCTCAGAAGGCTTCAATAGACAAACTACCTAGTGCTTGATACATCGTGAGCTGGAAACTGAAACCAGCTCCTCCCTTCAGCCTCTTATCATCACTTTTATCATCCTCATGTTGATCAAAACATTTATGGTCACTTACCTTCATAAATAGGATACTCCTGACAATTATATCCCCACATTCTCACAGAAATCTAGCAGTATCACAATAAGCAGAAAAAAAGGAACTGTTCTGAAAGTTTCTTTTATTTTTTTAAAAAACAAGAAAGCATGGATTTCACAGTAGATATTTTATGAATCACTGATGGGCCAAATATACTTCATATTTCCATCAGTTAGCTTTGTATAAGTATTTTTAGCCCTCATACAGATTTCCTATTCTAACGTCAGAATTCATTCCCATCTTCAAAATAGCTTTGTGAGAAAGTTTGACAAGCTTATATCTAATTATTGTTCTGCAAAAACCGGCACCAGGCAGGAAAAAATTTTTTTTCTTCTTCAGAAAATTTAAAGAATAAATGAGAGAACATACATTGCGGGGGCGGGGGGAGCCTCATTTGTAAAACCAAGAACAACAATATAGCCACAAAGAAAACTATTTAGATTCAAGAGCCAACTGTGTAAACCACTACCAGAACTCTCCAATATGCTTGCTTTATAAAAACTATTTATGTTTTTCTCCAACAACAAAAGATGCATCACTAATTTAATGATAGGTCTGAGAGTTTAGGTGACAGATAACTTCTTTCACTTTTAATGTAAGTTGCACTGCCACATCTGAGTGTAACAAGGGATACATAATTTTTCTAATGTAGCTGTTCTCAACCTGTGGGTCGTAACCCTTTGGCAGTCAATGACCCTTTCAGGGGGGTCACATAAGACTATGAGAAAACAAAAATATCTACAATAAAATTCATAACAAAGCAAAATTAGTTATGAAATAACAACAAAAATAATTTATGGATGGGAATTACCACAGCATCAGAGAAAATCGTAAAGGGTCACAGCGTTAGAAAGGATAAGAACCACTGTTAAAGAGATTGATTTCATGGATTGACAAAATAATCATTATCAATCATATCTAATTATATTAGAGGAAGAACTAGAATCATGAAGTAGTATTTTTAGTTCACTAGTTTTTATTTGTTTAAAATGAGAAACATTATAAAATGTTTTGACACTGTATCTGTAAGATACAATAAAATAGACACTTAAGTAAAGAAACTTTATTGTCATAAGATAACAGGTTAGTTACAACAGGTTAGTAAGTAGTTATTTTTATTCAGACTATGTGAGACAATGTATTTAAAATAATTCTAAACAGAGCAATATTCTACCATTTTTGACAAGTAATACCTAGTTTTCTCACTGTTGTTGTTAAGGTAAAATGAAAAAAAATGAGATGTCTGATTAGGAATGATCAAATGTCTTATTTAAGACATGATTCAATATAGCCTTCTCATACTAGAAAATAGGTATTTAATATTTTGGGAAGTATCCAGACATTTTGTTAAAAAAGTCTTTTAGAGAGCTATTTTTTTTCAGGAAAAATGCATATAAGTGGCACACAATTTCAAAACTCCCCTGAGTGCCTGGAAAAGAAACAGTTTAAGGACCCACCTTTCTGTTAAAATTACACTATTTTGTTTTCCTGAGAGAAGAGGCAGCTCAGTGCCAACCAAGTCTTACCTGTTCTTGCAATACAATGGTTAAGAAAATCATGTCATTGAAACATGCAATTTTGATAAGACATTCTTATCAAACAAGTCCAAAATTTACATAGTTATTTTGAATGCTTTAAATTATGTCAATAAGTAACAGTATGGATGTCTGAAAAAGTCATAAAGAAAGGAATCATACTATTAACTTTACACCTAAAGATACATTAGATGGTCAATACGCATTATATATATATATATATATATATATATATATATATATATATATATATATATAAAATTTTCCATCCAGGCTTACACTGCTTTCTTTTGCAGCAAAAAAAAAACAAAAAAAAACAAAAAAACCACAAAACCACAAAACAACAACAACAACAACAACAACAACAAACAAACAAAAAGCAAAACAATATAATAAATACTCTAACAGTAGGAATGAGAAGCTCTCTTTTGTTTTCTTGGGTAGATTGTCCAAGACACTAGTGACTAAGTATTCAAATATATTAACCTCTGGAGGGCATTCTTACTCAAACCACCATAGGTACCATGCAAGCCTCCAAAGAACTGAATCAACCAATAGTCTTACAGAACTATAGTGCCTATACATTACAATGCTTTTTCAGGATGGCACCTCTCATGGTCAGGTTTATTATTACTGTAAGAGAACACCATGACCAAAACCAAGTTGAGATGGAAGGGTTGACTGGGCGTACTCTTCCTCATTGTATGGCAGGAAGGAAGGAAGTCAGGACAAGAACACAAGCAGAGGTAGATCCTGCAGGCAAGATCTGATATAGAGGCCTGGCCATAGGGGTGTACTGTTTACTACCTTGTTTAGCATAATTTTTTTATAAACCTAGGACCACCAGCCCAGGGAAGGTACCACCCACAATGGGCTGATCCTTTCCTATCAGTTACTAATTTAAAAAAAATGTCCTATAGCGAGATCTTATGGAGGCATATTGTCAATTGAGATTTCCTCATTTCAGATGACTCTAACTGTTGTCACATCAACATAAAACTAGCAAGCACAGCACCATTATTGTAACTGTGTAGTGGAGATATACACACTTTTGGCAGTGCTCAATAGCTATTGAGTTGGATGTAAGATATGCTAAACAGGAGGGAAACATGCCTGGTACTGCAAACGTAGCCAACTACCCAGGGCTAGTGAAGGAGCTTGAAAAGAACAACTACTCTTTGCAGCAAAATGAGTCTGTTACAGGAAACCACAACTAATCAAAATGCAGTATTGTAAAACATAGTCCCAAAGGATACATCTGCAATATGACCACTACGGTGAAGGCTCAAGGATTACTGCAGAGAAAGAAGTAGAAAGATTGTAAGAGCTAGAGAAACACAGAATTTCCTTTGAGTTTGTGTCTCCTAGTAATGTCAGAAACTACACTCATAAAGTGTCACTGTTATTACTGCCTGTACATGAGCTGAACAAGGACAGCAGCAATAGACATGTAAATGCAGATGGAGGAAAGCTCAGATTGGCTAAGGACAACTAAGGAATGGGAGAGGAGATGAAATAATCTTTCACAAGAAAGAGCTCACCAATTGATTATCCAATACTATCTTGTCAGTCTTTAAAAGATGTACATAGAAGTAACATTATACATACTGAGCATTGAATACCCTTTCTGTATGTGTGCATGCACACGTGTGTGTGTGTGTGTGTGTGTGTGTGTGTGTGTGTGTGTGTGTAACAATATTTAGTGTAAAAAGAAGCCTTGAATTTGAGAGGAGAAAGAATAGTATATGGGAGGCATTACCAGGAAGAAAGAAAAGAAGAAAAATAATGTTAATGAAAATGTGAAAAATAAAAAGAAAACTATATCAGTTATTAAAATGAAATATGCAGTCAGTAGAATCACAAACTTATGACCATTTTAGATTGTATAACAAGACTGCCTAAAAACCCTAAACCATAGAAATCAACAATAAAAACTTAAAAAACAATCAGATTTTTAGAGAAAAGAGACAATCAATGTTTATGAATATAATATAGTAGTACTTCTCCTGTCGGCCATTTGCAACAAATTCTTTTTTGTGCACTTTGTCTGGATTTCTATCTAATATCACTTTTAAACTTTCAGTCTATATATTCTTATCTCAGTGATACTCTGTGCTGTTCTTTATTTCTCCATAAACTTTCTCAAGCTTCTAAGCCTTCTTGTAATTGACATTATTTTCACTCGTGGTTTAAAAAAAAAAAAAATGTTACCTAATTGATTCGGCAAAGTTCCTTTAGTTTAAAACATTCTTCCATGACAAGCAAGTGAATCAGTTGGTCATATGCTTTTGCTTGCTTTGGGGACCTCGTCCTGCGCCTGGGTTGCCTCATCCACCCTCAATATGAAGGAAGGTGCCTAGTCTTATTGCAACTTGATATGCCAGGTTTAATTGATATTCCTGGGAAGCCTTTTTGGAAGGAAAATAGGGGAGGAATAGATGGAAAGAGAAGAGGTAGGGCATGGGGGTGGGGAGTGGGAGACTGGGTCAACAAGAGGGTGAGGAACCTGTGTTTAGGATGTAATTATATAAGAGGATAAATTAATAGACAAAACCAAAACAATCTTCCCAAAAATCAACAAAAAATTGACTGGTCATAAATGGGTGTGAAAGATAATCATGGGCCTTCTGATTACCTCCTCAAAATCAACTCTGAGGAAAGCTGTCCCATAGGGTACAGATTCTATATTTTTAATATTTTAGTTTTGGACATTTATTCCCAACCTTTTTAATACATAGTCATTATTTTCAGTGGATATAAGTGCTTCAGTAAAGCAAGAGTTATTTTAACAAATGAGTGTTGTTAATGAATAGACTCTTATCTGCACTTCCCCTCCTGTCACTTTGAAGCTAAGGGAATGCAAATGTGGCCAACCATGAGTTTATTCTGCATAACATGACACCCTGAGTACAGGCATCACATCATGTTCTTTAGAAAAGAGCACATAGCCCATATTTTTCCAGACATGTTCTTCTTGTCTAATGGCATGATGATATTTTATATATACTCCCCCTGATAGTTATAAGAAGATAAAAAGCTGAGTCATCAAAGACGTATGGATATTTAGCCTCCATTCTTCAAAACTGTGCTCATATTAAATATCATATGCTTCCAGGCTCACGTGGATGTTGCTTTCTATTTCAGATGTTTTAGGCTTTTGTTAGGAGAATTTCTGCATCTTTCTATTTGTTCTATTTGTGGTCATTTCTATAACATGGAAGCGAGATTCATCAAAGGCAGCTAATGTTAGTTTTTTAATACTTGTAAATATATAGAAGCCAAATCATAATTTACTGTCCAGAGGTGCCTATATTAATGACAATGTCAGAGTCATCAATAATGCATCAGTATTACGTGAAGTAAAAGAAATAATAAAGTCCTTCTTCTCAGTGTCATTTAAGCAAGAATGAGCCTGATTTGAATTTCCTACTTTTTTCTCCTTGATTTTTCTTTCTTCTTGTCTGCCTATCGTATGAGGATGGATATGTGCCTGATTTAATGCTGTCTGGTGAATCTGTCTTTCCATGACTCTTTCTGTGTATCTGTTTTTGTGTATGTGTGTGGGTGTGTGGGTATGTGTGTGTACTCGTGCGCGTGTGTGTTTGTCCTAACAAATGTCTATGTTTTTTGTTATACTGAATAGCACAAATAATATAAAATGGGGAAGGCATAAGAAATACTTTACAGAAATCTCTGAGATTTTTGTTTTTACAAAGGATTAAGTCACCAACGACATCTTACCCAGACAGCAAACAAAGCAATGTTATCAAACAGTATCTATAATGTTACACTCAACATTTGTGATAATAGCCATGTTATAAGATCACTATCATCCAATTTGCTCTTTTCAGAAGCAAAATATTAAAATAACACACATGCAAAAAATACTTTAATTGCTCTTGAGTCAGGTGTAAGGTAGAGTATATAATGTAAGATTGTAGTTATACATTAGATTAGGTTGTAAAAGTTATGTCATGGGAAACCTTAAACAAGTAAGATTGGTTGTTACCTTGTTCCCTTAAAGGCAGATTAAACAAGCAGCCTGAATACAATCTCGGATATCAATTTTAAGACTGAAAGGCCCTAGAGCTATGCTATTAACTCTGACTGTGAGGTCCAATAAAATTTTTCATCTCATAGAATATAAGAGATATTTTATAAAAAAAAAAAATGCATCACCACAGTGTAGTTCCTAAAATACAGCAACCTCATCTATATGTGCACTCATAGCTGTCCAGAAATCACTTTCTCAAATTCTGTCTCTAAAACACAGGTCTCTGAGAAGACTAGCTATTGAGTTGCACTATTAATATCAGTTCAAAATTGTACAGAAAAAGGGACAGGCATTGTGAGTGGTTGTCACTCTGCATGTTGCCTGACTTTTTCTAGCTGTTTAGAAGTTACTTACCTTTGACGTATTTTCTACACATCTAATACAGGAGACAGAGCAAATAATTTATCATTACTAATTTATGAGTTAATAAATTAAGTTTAGAGTCCACAGTCTGCATCCGAGAGCTAAGGCTGCTCCACAGCCCACTGTGCACTGTCCCTACCAGGAGAGGGCTGTTCTCCCAGGAATGCCTTCACTCCCAGGTTCTGAGGTGAGATAGCCACATTCTCTCCAATGACTGTCTGTAGCAGGGCTGTGAGGAGCACACTGGGCTCTGGAACAGTAGAGTAGCTGGGACAGGATGCTTCCATGTCCCCATATGCACCCAGAGCTTGAGCTCCCAGGAGTACTGACACAGACTTACAGACCCTCTGGAGGGACAAGCTCCAGACAGAGACAGCAAGACCATCTAACACCAGAGATAACAAGATAGCAGTTACGATAGTACGAACCTTACCAGCAGATAGATAGTACGAACCTTACCAGCAGAAACCAAAGCTACATGGCATCATTAGAACCCAGTTCTCCCACCAGAGTAAATCCTGGATACACCAAGACACCTGAAAATCAAGATGTGGATTTAAAATCACATCTCATGATGCTAATAAAGGATGTTAAGAAGGAGAAAAAGAAATAAAGGAGAACTTAAAGAAATAAAGGAGAACACGGGTACACAGGTAGAAGCCCTTAAAGAGGAAACAAAAAAAGAATCCACAGGAAAACACAACCAAACAGGTGAAGGAAATGATCAAAACAACCATCCAGGATCTAAAAATGGAAGTAGAAACAATTAGGAAATTAAGAAGGGAGGCAATTCTAGAGATAGTAAACCCAGCAAAGAGATCAGGAGCCATAGATCACCAACAGAATACAAGAAATAGAAGAGAGAATCTCAAGTGGAGAAGATACCATAAAAAGCATTGACTCAGCAATCAAAGAAAATGCAAAATGCAAAAGGATCCTAAACCAAAACATCCAGAAAATCCAGTACACAATGAGAAGACCAAACCTAAGTATAATATGTAGAGAGGAGAGCGAAGACTCGCAAACTAAAGGGACAATAAATATCTTCAGCAAAATCTTTTTGGCATATGCAATAGTGTCTCGGTTTGGTGGGTGATTATGGGATGGATCCCTGGGTGGAGCAGTCTCTGGATAGTCCATCCTTACATCTTACCTCCAAACTTTGTCCCTGTAACTCTTTCATGGGTATTTTGTTCCCTATTCTAAGGAGGAATAAAGTATCCATACTTTGGTCTTCCTTCTTCTTGATTTTCTTAGCTAGAGAAGCACCTAAAGAAATGTTCAGGGGCTGGTGAGATGGCTCAGTGGGTAAGAGCACCCGACTGCTCTTCCGAAGGTGATAAGTTCAAATCCCAGCGTCCACATGGTGGCTCACAACCATCTGATCTGGTGCCCTCTTCTGGAGTGTCTGAAGACAGCTACAGTGTACTTACATATAATAAATAAAATAAATCTTAAAAAAAAAAAAAGAAATGTTCAACATGCTTAATCATCAGGGAAAAGCAAATCAAAACAACCCTGAGATTCCATCGTACACCTGTCAGAATGGCTAAGATCAAAAACAGCTAATGCTGGCAAGGATGTGGAGAAAGAGGAACACTCCTCAGAAAAATGGACATAGTATTACCTGAGGACCCAGCAATACCACTTCTGGGCATATATCCAAAAGATGTTCCAACATATAACAAGGACACATGCTCCACTGTGTTCATAGCAGCCTTGTTTGTAATAGCCAGAAACTGGAAAGAACCCAGATTTCCCTCAACAGAGGAATGGATATAGAAATGGTAGTCCATTTACACAATGGAGTACTACTAAGTGATTAAAAACAATGACTTCGTGAAATTCACAGACAAATTGGTGGAACATGAAAATATCATCCTGAGTAAGATATTTCAGTCACAAAAGTATATACATGGTATGCACTCAGTGACAAGTGACTATTAGCCCAAAAGTTTTAAATACCCATGAATCTATTCACAGACCATATGAAGTCCTAGAAAAAGGAAAACCAAAATGCTAATGCTTCAGTACTTCTTAAAAGTGGAAACAAAAGGTTCACAGGAGAAAACATGGAGATAAATTGTGGAGCAGAGACTGAAGAAAAGACTATTCAGAGACTGTCCCACCTGGGAATCCAACCATGGATTCCCAAACCAGGATTTATTTATTTATTTATTTATTTATTTATCTATTTATTTATTTATTTTTGATGCCGGCATGTGTTTGTTGATGGGAGCCTGATATAGCTGTTTCCCGAGAGGCTCTGTCAGAAATTGAAATATACAGAGGCTAATGCTCACAGCCAAGCATTGGATTGAGCATGGGGTCCCCAGTGGAGCAATTAGAGTAAGGAATGAAGGAGTTCAAGTGTTGTTGCAGCCCCATGGAGGGAGCAACAATATGGACCAACCAGTATCCCCAGAGCTCCCAGGGACTAAACCACCAACTGAAGAGTACACATGGAGGGACTCATGGCTACAGCTGCACATGTAGCAGATGATGACCTTGTTAGTCAGTCATCAATGGGAGGAGGGGTCCTTGGTCCTGCGAAGGCTCTATGCCCCAGTGTAGGGGAATGCCAGCTCCAGGAAGCAGGAGTGGGTGGGGTGCTGAGCAGCAGGAGTGGGGAGGTGATAGGGAGTTTTCAGAGGGGAAACCAGGAAAGGAGATAACATTTGAAATGTAAATTTAAAAATCTAACAAATAACTAAATGAATAAAGTTTAGGTAGAACCATGTTAAATACAGATACTGATAAAGTTTATATTTGTATTGGTTTGTAAATGATGATGAGAAATATAATTTAAAAACTAAGTTTTTGAATACTGTGGAAACCCACAAGCACGTATATAACTAGTATATTTATTATATTATCTCCAGGATCCTAGACATGTTAGACGAGTCCCTGCCACTTATGTACAGTTCTTGCCCTGGAACATAGGTGTTTGTCATGGTGTACACAATAAGCTTGATTTTATTCATTCAAGTTATCTTTTCATGACCTAAGCCAACTAATTTGACTCACGCTATATTCAGCTGTCTTATGAATTAACAGAAATAAGTAACATAAAATGCTAATGATTTTATGAAGTTTGTTGAGAATATATATATATATATATATATATATATATATATATATATATATATATATATAAAATGAACTATCAAGATCTACACAAACCTAAAGCCATATGAATCTATATCATCACTTTCTGTATTAAACAACTACTTCCTGACTTCTTGAATTCTTTTATTTTTAGTTTTTGTGATTATTCTAGCAAATATACATTTCCTATCATCTTTCCTTGCCACTAAATAGAAGAGACAAATAGTAGACCAGAAGTATTTGCCCAAAGTTCTGGAGACCTGTATGTATAATTTTAAGTAAATGTATCCAGAAAACAAAATATGACAGAATAATTATATACTGTCTGATACTGGCTTCAAAAGCGTGTCAAATAAGAAAGCTTAGAAAATGGGCCTTTAACTTTAAGAGGTGTTTTTTAAATGCTATATTTTGAAGAGATTACATAGAAATATCACATTTGTGAGAAAATGTAATCCAGTTTTGGCTACAAAGGTTTCAGAGTCTGCACCCAGTGTTGCAACAAAATAGTTTTATTTCTTGGAACTCCACAGAAGTATTTTTTACATTCCTGATTACTCTAAAACTCATAAAAGTGCTGACATATCCATTTCTAACTATCTTGTTTTATCAGTTACAAAGAAAACCAATTCTATCTTTGTTTCAGGGGCTAGATAAATTATCCATGCTATAAAAAAGAATTTCAAAATAAATTACTAAATCAGTCACCGATGTGAGAAAATTGCAAGAGGGAAGTTTTATTTTGATCTGCTTTCATTACATCCAAGCAATAAAGCCTGCTTAAGGATACAACCTAACATTGCACACTGACAAAAACGTGAAGAAATTATTATGCTAAGTTCCCTACCACTTACTTTAAAAATATTAAAGCAATTCAATTTAGGCAAAACTTAAACAGCAATATTACAACTAATGCATTTTATCTATATATTTATAAGTAACTTCAGGTGGCATATTAGCTATTGTGTAGTTCCTTAAAGCATCAGATTAAAAATGCATTGTTTCTCATATTTTTATTAATGATGAAAAGATAGTGTTCCCAACATAAAAAAATAATTACCAATTTCTTCTTTTCCCTTTAGGGATCCATAACACAACCATAATGTGCACAGAAGGGGAAGAAATATTTAAGGATGAGCACTAGAGAAAATAGCTTCTGTACTGACAAAGAGCAGTATGTGATCCTGTAACTTTAGAGAACATTACTCAAAGTAGAGGGCTCTAAAGTCAAAGCCAGGTGAATGCATTGAACTGTTATATGTTTGCAGTTTCAAAACCCCTGCCAACTGTAGAACAGATGCTTCAACACAAAGCAGTGTCAGTTCACAAAAACTACCCAAGTCAAGCAAGACAATTTTTGCTTTCTTGCTATGTTATTTAGAGGGAAATAAATGCTCATGTTAGGGGTATGACATGTGTGGCAGGAATGAAAATGGGATGGTCAAAACAGCACAGAGAAAGAACTCACAGACAAATTAAGAAGTCTGGAGTAAAAACCTAGTCTTTGGCAGCCAATAAGTGTGGTATCGGTGAATGCTGTGGTTTTTAATAGGGAATGACACAACCTCTAAGAGATTTATTTTTCTGATTGCGAAGATCATTGTGAATGTGTGCACATTTATGCTTATATGCACATGTACGCACACAAAGTTGGAAACAGGTTTTGGATAGTTTGACTTGTAGATTCTAATTTTACCTATGAAAAGTTACACACTTAGTACAAAGTACTAAATGCATTATGCTGATAAGCTGTCCTATTCAGTGGGATGTGTGTGTTAAATCCATTTTTTACTTGTAATGTTTTCTGTGTACTATGGGTTTATGGGAACCACATTCATCACAAGTCAAGGATCCTCTGTGTATGTGCATGTGTGTGTGCTACAGATGTTTTGTTTTTTTATTTTTGTTTTGCTGTATTAAAGACTATAATATAATATTTAATTCAGATAGCACTTGGTAAAATATCATGAACACATAATAAAAGAAGCTTGAATTTATGCTTTGACTTCATTAATTTTGTTTAAATATATGAAGTATTTTTCAATACCATTGTGACTACTACAGAAGATACAAAAAGCTTATAAAATGATTGAAATAGTTGTATCTAACACTGATTGACTTGTACTTTATTGCAAAACAAAAAAAAATGGTGTTGCTTCAACTGTAATATTAAATAGTAATTCTGGATAAACTACAGAGAGATTTAACCATGTTATGGGGTGGAAACATATTTTCAAGTGACTTGAGTTATTAATATTCTTGAGCATTAATAATAATCATTGGTAATTATTATTTCATATACTATTTCATTATCTATAATTCATGATGTAAGAGACATATTTGATGGATGAAAGTTGGAAGTGGGTAATGGCATCAAGTTTCTATCAAAATTCAGCCTTCATACCCTATGGTATTTCATCCTCCTGGCCCTGATCGCTCTTCACATCTGACATTTCCTATGCAATTTATATACCTCTCTATTCCTCAGATTTATTTTGAAAAGGCCTTGTATGAACCCACATAAATTTAGCCTCCTTAGAGGCCAGTCAGTTTGAGGAGAGTAGTTAAGGGAACAAATGACATGAGGTAAATTTTGGAGGGCATTGTCCCTGAAAATAAATAATTTTTAAAATGTATGGGTATAAGCATATATCTACTGCAGGTGAGCTATTCTCCCCATCTCATCTTTGTAAACTCAGTTGTAATTTTGAAGTATTTTGAAATGCTGCCTATCAGTCTAGAGTGATTGTCTCTCAGACCACCTCCCTGAAAGCTCTGACTTCCTCACATGCCTAACTGAAAAAAACAAGAGAATTTGAAGGTCTCTTTGCTTCAACAATATAATACTGTGGAGAGTGAGATGGCTCTCTGGGCAAAGGGATTTTCTCTCACTCCTCTCATTGTCCCTAAAACCTACATAGTAATAGAAGGAGAGAACTAATTTCCACAAGTTTTCTTTTGACCTCCATGCAAACATCAGGACATGTCCACCTATTTCTACACTGATAAAGGTAATAAACCTTTAAGCACACATACACTTACATGCAAAGGCACACAAACATGCAGGTTCACAAGCACATGTATAAATCTAGGTAAAACAGCAGAGTCCTAGAAAAGCTACTGTTTTCTTTTATTTTTTATTGAAAACAATTCCTTTCTCAAACAACACATCCAGACCATGGATTCCCCATCCCTTCATTCTTCCCACCTCTCCAATCTGCTCTCTCCATTTGGTTTCCCTTCAAAAAAGAGCAGGACTCCAAGTCTCCAACAAAACAAAATATAATAAGACAAGAAAAAAAGGCTGTCATATCTAGACTGGATAAGGCAACTCAATAGGGGCAAAATCGTCTTTTGATTAAAGAAAATACATAGCAAGTTGAAGTAATAAGGAGTGCGCATCATCATTAGCTTTCTTGATTAACCTAACAGACAGAATTAAACAGTAAACTCTCAACACAGGAATAGTAAATGACTGAGAAGCATGTAGAGAAATGTTCAAAGTCCTTAGTCATTAAAGAAATGCAAATAATCTACTCTGAGATTCTACTTTATATCCATCAGCATGGATAAGATAAAAAAAATAAAACAACAACAACAACAACAACAAAAAACTCTCAAGCAACAGAAGATGCTGGTTAGGATGTTGACCAAGAGAAACAGTCTCCATTATTAATGGGACTGAAAACTCATACAACTACTCTGGAAATCACTTTAGGGGTTTATAGAATATTAGGAATAAGTTTTACCTCAGACCCAGCTATACTTCTCCTGAGCATATACCCCAAAGATGCCCCACCATACCTCAAGGACACTTGCTCAACCCAGCCCTTAGCAGCTTTATTCCTAATAGCCGGAAACTAGTAAACAACCCAGAGGTCCAACAGCAGAAGAATGGTTAAAGAAAACGTGGTTCATTTACACAAGGGAATAATACTCAGCTATTAAATACAGGACATGATGAAATTTTCAAACACTTGGAACTAGAAATATAGACACCAAAGGACATGTAATGGTATCTACACACTTATAAGTAGATATTAGCCATAAAGTACAGGATCTCCACACTACAACCCCCAGATCCAAAGAAACTAAATTACAAGGGTATTCAAGGGAGGATGCTTGAATTTCATTCAGAAAGGGAACTAAAATAGTCTTAGTAGGTAGAGGAAGGGAGGGAACTAGGTAAGAGAGGTATTTGAGAGGAGAATGGTGTGTGTTTTGGGGATCAGGTGTAGGGTTAACTATGGAGAGAGGCTTGGGGTATGTGTGAACAGTAATCAGTGGAGTATGTGTGTGGGATCTCTAGGAGATGACCTGAGATAGGGCATGGTCCAGAAACAATATGACAGTGACTCACTGAGACTCCTGGCAGTGGGAGATGTGGAGCCTAAAGTGGTTACCCCTGTAGCTAGGCAGTACTACCTGTGGAGGGATAACCCCCCCCCCAATCCATCAGCCCCAAATTTGCCCTGCCTACCAAATGTGTAGGGATAAACATGGAACAGAGATTGAAGGAATGGTCTACTAATGACTGTCCCAAATTGAGACCCATCCAATGGGAAAAACCAATCCCTGATACTATTAATGATTCTCTGTTATACTTACAGACAGAAGCCTATCACAACTGTCCTCTGAGAGGCTCCACACAGCAAGTGACTGGACCAGATGTGCAGCTAAATATTAAGTAGAGATTGGGGAGTCTTGTGGAAAAGTTGGGAAAAGGATTGAGGGACGCAGTGAGGATAGGTTATCTACAAGAAGACAACAAAGTCAACAAACCTGGACCTTTGAGGGCTCCAAGAGACTGAGCCACTCACTAAAGGCTTGATGAAGTGCAGCTTGGTCTTCGGGTCCCCAACAACTGAAGGGGAGCATTTCTGACTCTGTTGCCTCCCTATGAATCTGTTCCTCCAAATGGGCTGCCTTTTCTGGCCTAGAAGGAGAGTGTGTAACTAATCCTGCAGTGACTTGATTTGCCCTTGTGGGTTGGTAACCAGTGGGGCTGTCCCTTTTCACAGAGGAGAAGAGAAAGGAAGTAGTGATTAGGGTTATGTAAGAAGGGGACTTATAGGAGGGCCATGGGCCTTGCCGCTACAAGGGCATCTCATGTGGGCAGACCTCACTGAGAACTGCCTGAAAGACCAGTGGTTGCCGACACATACAATTCGAGTCAATTGGGAACTACTGTTTAGAAGGGATGCTTTGTTGGGACAAATGGGGCACAGGTGGAGGGTGTTAAAGGAACCTGCATCAATGTTCAGAGGAGCTTGCTGCCAATTGTCTCACCTGTTCATTGAGTCTGTACCACTGATTCCAAGCCACCTCACCCCAACTCCCGAGGGCAAGCAGGGTTAGGTAGAAGGTAGCCCGGGTCACAGGCAACATCACCTGGGCAGAGAAGAAAAGGAGGGCTTTGGTCAGGATGTAAAGTACGTGGATAAATACATTAATTAATGCAAGAAAAAGTAGGAAAAAAAGTAGAAAATATATTTTTTTTAGATTTTTATTAGATATTTTCTTTATTTACATTTCAGATGCTATCCCAAAAGTTCCCTATACCCTTCCCCCACCCTGCTCCCGTACCCACCCACTCCCCCTTCTTGGCCCTGGCATTCCCCTGTACTCAGGCATATAAAGTTTGCAATACCAAGGGGCCTCTCTTCCCAATGATGGCCGACTAGGCCATCTTCTGCTACATTTGCAGCTAGAGACACGGGCTCTAATTTTTTAAATTATTAATCATTTTATTTGTTTACATTTTAAATAATATCCCCGTCCCAGTTACCCCTCCATAATACCCCATCCCTTCCCCCCTGTCTCCTCTCTCCTTTGCCTCTATGAGGATGCTCCTCCACTCACTCACTCACTCCTGCTTCATTGCTCTAGCAATACTCTGGGGCATCAAACCTCCACTGGACAAAGGGCCTCCCCTCCACTGATGTCAGATAAGGCCATTCTGCTACATATGTATCTGGAGCTCTGGGTCCCTCCAACCTCCACACTCTTTGGTTGGTGGTTTAGACTCTGGAAGCTCTAGGTGGTCCAGTTAGTGGATATTGTTCTTCCTATGGGGTTGGAATCCCCGTTAGCTCCTTCAGTCCTTCCCCTAGTTCTTGCACTGGGATCCCGGGACTCATTCTGATGGTTGGCTATCAGTATCTATATCTGTGTTAGGTGCTGGCAGAACCTCTCAGGGAACAACCATACCAGGCTCCTTCTTCACATTTTTGATTTCCAATTCCTTGAACTTTAGGAATCCTGTCCATTTTATTTACCATATTTAGAACCTTGTAGCCCTTCATCGATGCTTTTTTTTTTCCAAGTGTGTACATGCATAGTACGTTCATGTGGCTGTTTGAATAATAGTGTTCTAAGCTCATATATTTACATACTTATTCCCCATTTGGTAAACTTTTGGGGAGGATTAGAAGCTGGGGCCTTGTTAGAGGAGATGGGTCCCTTGAGAGTGGTCTTTGAGCTTTCCAAAGGACAAGTCAAGCTTGCGTTGCTTTTTCTTCTTCTGGCCTGAAGATCAATGTATAAAGATTACAGCTACTTCTTCAGAGTCATGCTTTCATAATGATATTGGATTAAGAACCCTAGGCAAGACCCCAACTAATTGTTTTCTTTTATAAGACTTGGTTTGGTCATATTGTCTTTTCACAGAAATAGAACAGTGACTGAGACCCTCCACAAGGGAGCCATATTTGCCACTTAACTGTACTTATCTCCATAGAAAGCATCATGTTTGTAGTTGAATAATTATGGACGTCATCATTTGTTTAAAGAAAAGCTTCCACTTGGAATATTATTTTATGAAAATAGAAAAATCTACAAGATAACAAAAATCAGAATTGTATAAATATTTGATGGAAAATAAATATGTTCAATTATAATACTGAACTGTAGTTTTAAGGCTTTGGCATACTTTTCTTTTCTTTTTGAGATTATAATATAATTACTATATTTTCCCCTTCTCCCTCTTCCAAACCCTCCCTGCTCTCCTTCAAATTTTTGTCCTCATCTTGCTGTTACTTTATCCATATATTTTTATGTACACAAAAAGACTCATAGAAATGAAAAATACAAAACAACAAAACAAAAATGAAAAAAGGGGAAAATAAGTTAATGGGCATTACAATTTCAATGAGATACTGTATATTCCAACATGATGTGCCATATAGAGCTTATAGCACACAAAGTTATAGAGCTAGGAGAAGAATGTAATATTAAGTAGTTTTATAATCAACTACCATCATTTTAAAATCTTATGTCCTTTGTTGTAATTCCTTCATTTAAGAATATAGTTCCTGAAACCACTGTCCTTTACCTGTGTCTTTGTAGAGCCTCTGGTTGCTGTCTTTCAGATTTCTTTAGAATTCCTTGTTTTCTAATTATTTCTTGTTTCTATAGTTTCATGCTTCTTTTATGTATTTTTTATAATTGTCTTTGCACACACACCAAACTAATAAGTTTTCAAATAATGTATAAATTGGACATTTAAGTAAGATAACTTTCTTACCAGACATGTTTCTTTCTTACAGCATGTTTTATTTCTCTAGTGAGCATGTAAAATAATATTTTCTGGAAGATCAATCAAATCTCTCTGTTAGTTTTGTCACTTGTACAAATTTACTTGAACATGCCTTCTTTAAACACACATGCAACCATGAAAGAGAGAGATAGAGGCAGAGACAGAGTCAGAGAGAAAGAGAGAAACAGAAAGAGAGACAGAGAGAAAGAGGAGGAAGAGAGAGAGAGAGAGACAGAGAGAGAGAGAGAGAGAAGGAAAGAGACAGAGACAGAGACAGAGACAAAGACAGAAACAGAACATTTAGTAAGTTTTATAATGCTTACCTCTGACCTGGCTTCTTTGTGACAACATTTTCCCTTCACCCATTTTCAACCTTTAGCAACCTACCATTCTAATGCCTATAATTTGCTATAAGTTGTCATTATGCTAACTGCTTCATATTAGAACTGATACATTGAAAGTGAAGTTTTATCTGTGTCTTTCAAATTGAAGCTTTCATGAATATGCTACCATTCAGTCTTTGTTATACAATTACATTCATTTCTATTATCATCCATCATAAAGAAGGCAGGAGTAATTTACAGGGTGACAGGAAGCCCAATCTTCCTTTTTATTCCTCTCTCTCCAGTTTTCCTGTTATTGCTGAGTGTATACATGTAGATTGTACCGACACTTTATAAAGGTGAGTATTGACTGACTTCATGTTCAGAATCTCTGGGATGGTGCCACAGTAAGACTTAATTTGATTGTTTTTACTATTAGCAATGAAATATATATTAGAAATTTATTTCCATGTGTTTTACTATCCTTAAACTTTCTTTTACTATTCTTACTAGTTTGTGTGAGAAGGTGGCTAAGAGATTAATAAGTTAACTATTTTGAGGCTAAATTCCTGAAAATATCACAATTTTTCATACTTTGATGTTGCATATAGACCTAGAATGTGAAGTGCTCTGACAACTCATGGTTTTAGATTTCTTTCACCAGTGTATGATTTTTTATTTTAATTTTCAATTACTTAAAAGAGACTGATCAAAATTAAAACCTACTAGATAAAAGTTTTATATATTTATTGATATTGCTTTACCAAGATAGAAAAGGTAATAGAAATATTTTGATCTGATTTAAAATATTGTCAGTTGAAAAATAGTTTCTTTTATATAAATAAAATTCTTTATTTGTATCAGAAAACATCAGTGACATCAGACATGATTCACAATTGCTCCAGCTAAATTGTTAGTGCATTTTAATTTAAAGTGAGAATAAATGAAAAATTCTTATAATCATTTCACTTTTCTCAATTAAAAAATATTAGGAGTTTGCATTTTATATCAGTCTTCCATAGACCAGGTAGATGATTTCTCAAGATAAAATGTTTAGTGATAATTATAAGATAAGAGTAAATACTGGAGCGGGGCGTTGGTGGAGCACACCTTTAATCCCAGCACTTGGGAGGCAAGCTTTACAAGAAAGCAAGGCAGGTACAGATAGTGACCAAGATTGTTTCAGTTCTGTCATCTGGTGACTAAGATCTCACCTCACTTCGGACCATCAATGCTACTTAAGGAAGATCATGAAAAGACACTTGCCTCTCCAGAAGGAAGAGGCTAATTACAATTTCTAAAGCTGGGAATATAACCCTATAGGAGGAACAGTAATATGAACTAACCAGTACTCCTTGAGGCCATGTCTCTAGCTGCATTTGTAGGAGAGGATGGCCTAATTGGTCATCATTGGGATGAAAGGCCCTTGGTTTTGCAAAGATTATATGCCCCAATACAGGGGAACGCCAGGGCCAAGAAGTGGGAGTGGGTGAGTAGGGGAGCAGGGCGCGGGGAGAGTATAGGGGACTTTCAGGATAGCATTTGAATTGTAAATGAAGAAAATATATAATAAAAATAAATTGAAGAAGGAAGGAAGGAAAGAAAGAAAGAAAGAAAGAAAGAAAGAAAGAAAGAAAGAAAGAGAGAGAGAAAGAAAGGGAGAGAGAGAGAGAGAGAGAGAGAGAGAGAGAAGAAAGAAAACTGGGAATGAGAAGATCAGCTCAGGACAACAACGATCGGCTTAAACCAACTCTTGCTGTAATCAAGGTCTACCCTTAAACTGTATAAAAAGTGTGTGCCTAGGAGAATCAGAGTTGCTTCTGCAGTGGAGAGCCAGATCAATAAAACTCATGCTTATTGCATTGATCTCTGTCTTTGTGTTTCCCAGACATAAGGCTCATCTGGTCTTACAAGATCTTACACAATAGAATATATTGTTATGAATACACATCTATATATTGTACAGTAGGTCTGGAACTATACTTATCTAACTGAAATTTTGTATATTTTGACTGACATATCTATACTTCATCCATAATTCTGATAACTCTTACTGCTTTCTATACTAAAACATTTATTTCTACTGTGGAGATTCTACAGGTGAGTGGGATTAGGTGGTGTTTGTCTTTTCTTTTTTGCTTTATTTCACTTAACATAATACCTTCAAACTCATCTATGTTGCTATAATGTGGAGAAGAGGATATTTTTATTAAAATGATTAGAATTATTTTATATAAATGCATAGAAAATATTAATATAGGCTTAGATTTTTTTAAATCTACTTTATTTAGGGTCCTAAATACTTCAACCGCCCTTCCATGCCACTGATCAGAGGTAGATGGAGAAAGGATAATATGAAAAGCATTTGGGGACCTCTTTATTAGTAGTTGTTTGGGATGATTCTATCTTTCTTGTCAGGATACTAGCATTCCAATTTAGGAGCAAACACCAAACATGAATCAGTAACAGTGGCTCAATCAGACACACAGTAAGGCTCCATCAAATCAGCAAGAGTCAATGGAAGTGGCCAGCATCAGCCAGAATACCATGAGAAGTTCTTTGACTCTTTCTCTCTATGAAGTGAAGACCATTGAAGAAGCAAGGCTAGGGAAGACCAAAGAAAAATCAAAGTTTTTCCAGGCATAGAAATGCAATAGCCTCCCATTGTTTCTGGGGTTCTATTTTTAATCCTTCCAAATTTCACACTTCCTCTCAAGTGTCTTCTTTCAGCAAATATCACATGCCTTCTGACAAGACAGCTTCTAGAAAAACACTACGTGACACAACTGAGTTATTAAGAAAACCAGAAATTTCTACTTCATAGTATAATTTCTTCATGCATTAATCTGCAGATATATAATTAATTATATATCTTGTCAGCTATGAATAAATATAAGTAAACAGGTATTTTTTACGTGTAATTTCATTTGGCTATGTATACCTCAGTAAAAAGCTTTAATGATCACTGTATTAAAGTCCTTTTAGTATCCCTCAAATTTTCCATATTGGCTGTCATAATTTGCATGTATACTAGCAGTATTTAAATATTTCCATTTTCCACATTTTCACCAATGTTTAATTTTTTTATTTTGATAATAGCTATTCTAAGAAGCGTAAGTAATGCATTTTGTGTGTATTTACACACCTGATTAACAGTAATGTGAAGTATTTCTTCTTATGTTTGTTGGCCATTTATTTTGACAAGTGTATGCTTATATGTAACAAATTTAAATGACCTAGTGTTTGTTTGCTTGTTTGTTTTTACCTATGAATTGTGCATTTCTGGTACACTGAGTTTTCTATATTTGTGCATTCTATGCCTATTCACTTAAACAAAACAAAATGACTGAAAATAGTCAAAACAACGTGTATTTATGCTGAACATGTATAGATGTTTCTTTGGCATTACCCCCTAAGTAATTGTAGTTGTACTAGTTACTTTTCTATTGCTGTGATAAAATACCATGAACAAAGCAACTTATAAAAGTAAACAAGGGCTTATAGTTTCAGTGTTTAAGTCCATGATTTTGGAGCAAAGAATGGCAGCAGAAACAGCTGAGATCATATATTTTGAGATAGAAATTGGAGTCAGGGAAAAAGACATGTAGCATGGCAAAGGTCTTTTGAAATCTCAAAGCTTGTTCCCAGGAAATTCTCCTCTAATAAGGACACACTTCCTAACCATTCTAAAACAGGAGAAACAAGTATCTGAATACATTAGCTTATGAAGGCCATTTTCATTCAGAGGACCACAGTACATTCCCTGGCCTCCACAGACTCTTAGCCATTACGTATTTCAAAGATGAGTTTAGTTCAACTTCCAAATTCATTCAGTTTCAACACAGTTTAAGATTGAAAGTCTCTTCAGAGGCTCAAGGAAATTTCTTAACTGTTACTTGTGTAAAAGAAAAAGCAAAAAAACAAATACAATACTTGTGATATACAATGGCATGTAATATACATTACTGTTCTCAAAGGGAAGAATTGAGAGGTCTAGAAAAACCTGATTAATGAAAGGTCAAAGCCCAGCAGGCTTGCTGATATTCAAAATATTAAATGCTAGGACACAGGAAATAGAGGCTGGAAGATCACACATTCAATGCCATTCATGGCTAGGCTATGTTGGCAGTCCAAAAACAAAAACAAAAACAACCCCCTCCCCAAACAAACAAACAAACAACAACAACAACAACAACAACAAAAAGCCCAACCAACCAAATGGAAACCTTTAATATATGAGATTATACAAAAAAAAAAAAAAAAATCTAGAAAATTTTTATAATGAACTTTTCTTACCATTTTTACTTCACTTACATGAACTATGACAATCAGGGTTTTGGTCTCAAAGCACTGTCTTCATGTTTTTCAAATAAAAATTTTCTTTCTATTATACTACATATTCTCCCACAAGCACATACAAATCCCTCTTATTCTGTGTAAACCAGCAGTGTTTAATGCCATTATAATTGTATAAGTCTATAATTCATGAATTATAACATTATTAAAACATCAAACATTAAAAATACCAATTTGCATATGCTGAAATTATAGAAAATAAACTTGCATTATTTAAAATGTCAATACATTGTTTATTCATTTGGTTATTTTATTTATTTAAGTTTTTTCCATTCTTTGATATGGAAGAATTAGTAATATATTCACAAATAGTATAATTATATAAATATATAGTATAAAAATCTATTAAAGCAATGATATATTTTCCAAATCTGAGAAAGTACATTTTTGCATAATGAAGTAATATTGAATTAATTTTATTCAATTACTTCACTTGTTTTAAAAATAATTAAGAAACGAAAAATGACACAGGAAAGGAAATTGAAATCAGCCTGTCATATTTAAATTTAGATCTCTGAGTGATAAATGTTGTAAAGGCAATCTGAAAATGTTCCCTATTTTTTATATTTAATAATGCATGTAATTTTGAATCACATTTCAGTGTCTGTTAATACTGAAGGACAGATATTTAAAAAATAGAAGGGTAAATGAACATAATAATATTAAGATTTTTTTCACAAGAATATTTATTTAGTATGCACTTTTATTTTGAGTATATATTGTTATCAGTTAAAAATTTAGTGAATATTTGACTGTGCACTTTAAAAGTGGGCTCATCCAAATATCTGTCTATAAAGGTGAGTAAAGTCAATTCTCTTGGATTTGTTTGAAAATTACATGAAGTACTGATAAAACAGAAGATATAACTTTTTTCCCATTTAAGATAGATGCTTGGTACATTAGGGCAGGTGATATTTCCTGATGAATAAGAAGGATATATCTTCATGTGGATTCCTAACAATTGGAGACAAACAGGATTGTCTGTTTATTCTGTTGCTTGGCAGTGGATCACCTTCCGCTAACTGGACTGCCTGATTGGGACTGAGTGGGAGGGATTCGCTTAGACCTATTGCGACTACATGTTGCAGAGTGGAATAAGACCCTAGGGGTTTTCCCCTTGTTGGAGAAGGGGAGAGTGTAGTGGGGGAAGGAATTTATAAGGGTGGGACTGGGAAGAGAGGAGCCAACAGGCCTGCAATCATGATATAAAGTAAATTAAAAAATAAATGTAGTTCCTGGGAGCTCTGGGGGGTCTGGTTGTTGGATATTGTTGTTCTTCCTATAAGGTTGCAACAGTCTATTTCCTAGAAACAATGACAATTGGACTATGTAGTTTCTAAAATTACTTTTGGAACTAAAAGAAATGATATAGGAGGATCACATTCATAATTGCTGACTAAAATTATAAGATACATATCTTTTTGAGTATTTTGATTCTGTAAAAGACATGTTTCATTCTTATCGGAAGGGAAGCTAAGAAACCTGTGACCTACATGACATAACAACAAGAATCTCCTCTATTTCAAATCTTCTGGAACTCAATGTTCTCTTTGCATACAGTTGTTTGGGACATTGTTTTCCCACTTTCCTGTACTGATATTTTCAAACACAGCTCCTCAAGGAAGAGAGCAGAGGTCCAGCTACTCTCAAAACACTTGGGCTTCAATTTACCTTGCAGGAGGAGTATTAGCTAATTGCTTATTGCCAAAGAAAAGCAGACTTTTCTTGTTTTGGTGTCATGGAACATATTTTACAAGTTAGATAGAAGAGGAAGTTCTAAAAGTTACATACCCTTTAAGTGTCACATAAGAACCAAGAGATAAGTGCACTGTCTTCTTTTTTTATTGTATTTCCAATACATGACTCGTAAATCCTTAAGAAATGTATTCCTGTGTTTGAAACTAGTGATGTGCTTGTCATTTAAACACTTTTTATACATCTGTAAGTACAAAGAAATAATTTAGATGAAATGATTCTTAGAAATAGCTTTTTGAAAAAAACAGGAAACAAAGTTCTTTCTTTTCTTAAACATCAGAATGAATTACCAAGTGGACTGTGAAGAGCTCATTGAGCTTTAGATCACAGTCAGCACTAAGACTACTTTATCTCACATTTTTCTGAACAAGTCCAAACACAAAGTACTCTAGATTTAAAGAATGGAAACACATTTCCTCAGTTGCTGCAAAGATCTGTGAAATCCTATAACAATAACTTGAAAACTTCTGTAATGTAAAGGACCTAGTCGATAAGACAAATTGGCAGGCATTCTACAGATTGAGAAAAAAAATCTTCACTAAACCCACATCCAATAGAGGACTAATATCCAAAATATATAAAGAACTCAAGAAGTTAACCACCAAGAACCCAAACAACCCAATCAACACCAATCCAAAACCAAAACAACAACAATGACAACAACAACAAAAAACATGGGGCATAGAACTAAACTGAGATTTCACAGTAGAGGAATCTTGATTGAATGAAAAGCACCTAAAGAAATGTTCAAAGTCCTATGCAATCAGAGAAATGCAAATCAAACTGACCCTGAGATTCTACCTTATACCAATTAGAATGGCTAATATCAAATCTTCAGGTGACAACACATGTTGGAGAGGATGTGGAGAAAGAAGAACACTCCTTCAGTGCTGGTGGGATTGCAAACTGGTATAACCACTCTGGAAATCAATCTGGAGGTTCCTCAAAAAATTGGAAATAGATCTACCTGAAGATTCAGCAATACTACTCTTGGGAATATACCCAAAAGATGCCCAACCATGCCATGAACATGTTCTACTATGTTCATGTTGGCCTTATTTGTGATAGCCAGAAGCTGGAAACAACTTAGATGTCCCATGACAGAAGAATGGAAACAGAAAATGTGGTTCACTTACACAATGGAATACTACTCAGTTATTAAGAAAGAGGATATCCTGAGTTTTTCAGGCAAATGAATGGAACTAGAAAATATCATCCTGAGTGAGGTAATTCACATCCAAAAGGACATGCATATTATATACTCATTAATAAGTGAATATTAGTCAATAAATAAATAAATAAATAAATAAATAAATAAATAAATAAAGTACAGAATACCCAAGATACAGTCCAAAGAACTCAAAATAATCACTAAGCTGAAAGGCCAAAGTGAAGATGCTTCAATCCCATTTGGGAAGGAGAAGAAAGCACTAGTGGGAGGAAAGGGCCTCGAAGGGATAGTGGACAGGAGTGGGGAGGGGAACCTGATCTGCTATTGGGTGAGGGGAAAGGATTGAAGCCCTGAGGCCCAGCAGAAGGAAAGGAAACTGGCAGCCTTGGGAGGTTAGAAAATGGGAGGGACCCTCCAGAATGCACCAGAGATCTAGGAGGTGAGAGACTCTCAGGACTCACAGGGAGGGACCTTAAATAAAATTGCTGAGTTTAGATAGATGGAATTTATAAAGTCTCCAACAGGTAGATGGGGCATCAAGTGTGGAGAGCATTTGGGGGCTGCTTGCTTCAATATACTTGGTAAGAATTTGATCTTGGTCCAGGACAAAAGAAGTAAGTTCTAGTTAGGAGTCTGATTTTGGATGAGGCCTCGGGGAAATAGGCCCAGATTAAGAACATTTACATTTGAGTTAATGCAAAACTCCTTTTGTCTTGGTAATTCTGACTAGCCCCTTTGCTGGATTTTGTTTATTGTCTTGCTTGTTATTTGACCCAGAACAGATTTTATCATTTTGCCAGTACTTACAGTGGTAAAACTGTAGACTGGAAAAAAAAAAAAAAAAAAAAAAAAACCTGCTTCAGCCTCAGAACTGGCTGGGTTCATGCTACAATGTTGTCTAATTGTCTTTTTTAATTCTTACTCCTCACTCCTGCCCTGGAGAATCTGTTGACTGGAGGGGGTTGCCATCCTGGTCAAAACTCTGACCCATAACTGTTCCTGTCTGAAGGAACTGCCTGGATGGAAATGGAGCTGAGCCTGCAGAAAAGAAGGTCTAGAGAGGGCCCAAAGTGGGATCCAGCTCAAGGGGAAGTCCCAAGATCTGATACTATTACTGAGGCTATGAAACACTCACAAAAATGGACGTAGCATGATTGTTCTCTGGAAGACCCAACAAGCAGCTGAAAGAGTCAGATGCACATATTTGTACCCAACCAATGGACAGAGGCTGCTAATCCCTTTGGTTGAATTAGGGAAAAGCTGGAAGAAACTGAGGAGGAGGGCGACCCTGTAGGAGGACCAGCAGTCTCTATCAACCTGTACCCCTGAAATCTTTCAAGCATGACCACCAACCAGGCATCATACACCAGCTAAATGAGGCCCCCAACACATATACAGCAGAGTACTGCAGTGTCTCTGTCAGAGAAGTTGTACCTAACCCTCAAGAGACTGGACGTCCCAGGGAGTTTAAAGGTCTGGTAGGGTGGGTGGTGGGTTGTGGGGACATCTTTGTGGAGACAGTATGGTTGTGAGGAAGTATGGGATGTGGAACAGTCAGAGGGTGGCCCGGGGAGGTGTTGGAATAAAATCTAGAGTGTAAAAACAAGCAAACCAAATAAATAACTAAAAGACAAAAAATAAATAAAGAGCAGCACTGAGTCAGAAGAGATGGCAGTTTAGTTAGTGCAGTTCTATGCATTTCAGTTAAATAAAGTTGAGTTCAGTTGAGTTTGGGCAGTTCCTTTCAGTGCAGTTCAGCCCTTGGAGTTCAAAGGCAGGTTTTCCAAGCAGAACAATTCAGTCAGAAGCTGAGAGAACTCAGTTCGAATCAGTCAGCTTGGAAAGGCTTTTGGGTCAGAATAGCTGAGTTGAGCCAGCCCGCCAGAGTTCAGAAAGAACTGGAAAGTATGAGCTTATTCAACAGTAACCCTCCAAAATGACAATTTCATCTGGTGAATAAAAGATACAGTTATACTACAAATCTGTTTGATGCATATAATCAATTCAAAATTGTATACATGGTCCAATGAACAACTTTTGAATATTTCCATTCTACTCAAATTCTGTACTATCAGTCTTTCTAAAACTCTACAGTTTTATGCAACTACTAATATAGTTTTCCTGATTTTGTGGGTTATTTATGGTATAATAGCACATCATATACGATATGTGGTATTTTGTAGCTATCTTGTTTGTTTAGCAACATATCCTAGGTTTATCCATTTTATGTCTTTGAATAGCAGTAGACTACTTACACAGAAAATTGTTTTAGACTTCTGGAACTATTATTGGGAAAATCAACATATTTGGTTTAAGAACCCTTTACCAATACTGTGTTTATCACAAAGTATAAACAGGGTCAGAGAGAAAGTTTAGGGAATAAAGGTTCTGGCTTCTAAACCTGATGTCCTGAGTTAGATACTGGGACCTACATAGCAGAGGAGAGAACAACTGCATGATAAGAATCCCAACACTTTGACCCTACTATCATGGAAATTATTTAATACTGCTATATCATCATCAAAAAGTTAATTTTTTTCTCCCCAGGAACTCTTATCATAAGCTATCTAGTGTCTTCTAAGGATCATGTCATTAGAACAAAATATACCAGTATTACTCAGGTGAAAAAGTTAGTAAGTCTGTGGCAAGAACAAAACACAGCAATCAAGTTAATTAATTTTTATATACCATAAGACTTTGAAATATACTCATTTTTTTCTTTTTATAAAATTGTATTTTCTTTTTTTTTTTTTTTAAGATTTATTTATTTATTATATGTAAGTACATCGTAGCTGCCTTCAGACATTCCAGAAGAGGGAGTCAGAACTCATTATGGATGGTTGTGAGCCACCATGTGGTTGCTGGGATTTGAACTCAGGACCTTCGGAAGATCAGTCAGTGCTCTTAACCGCTGAGCCATCTCTCCAGCCCTGTATTTTCTTTTTTAACATATATATATATATATATATATATATATATATATATATATATATATATATATATATATATGTTAATTTAAAATTTTTAATTTGTTAATTCCTTATTTAACAATTAAAAAATTTCCAAGCTTAGGAAATAATTTTCAAAGCAGAGATTTATTATTTCACCAGTCAACAGAAATATACAGAGCTTCTAATCCCTTTATATCCTAGCATCTGTTTGTACTTAGATTCTTTTTTTTTTTTTCAAAATAAAATTTCCCCTCTTCTAAATACTTCCATATCTGAAATACGTTCACAGTCACTAGACTCCATACTTTCTTGCGCTTAGAAAAGAAACAGGTAAACAAACAAATAAAAAAATAAGAAAAATAAGTACAAAGAGAAAGCAGAATAAACATACAAACACTCTCTCTCCTCTCTCTCTCCATCCCTCTCTCTCTCTCTCTTTCTCTCTCTTTCACACACACACACACACACACACACACACACACACACACACAAAGTTGCATACACATATAAAATCATAAAATCACACAATTGAAAATCATAAATAATAAGCAAATGTTCAGTAAGACAAAAAAGGGGAAAATGCCCAAACAAAGCTATATGAGACAAAAGTTCTTCAAGGGCGCCACTGATTTTATTTTGTGTTGGCTCTCTACTGTTGAGCAGGGAGCTTCATGTTAATTGTACTTCATGTATCAAGTATGACTTCATTTGAGAAAACTCATTTCTTCTACTGTTTTCTCTTTCAAATGAATGTTAGTTGGAAGAGAGCTTGTAAGCTAGGGATGGGAGCTCAGGTCCACTTTACTCTCTCTGTACTGAGACCTTGTCTGGCTTGACCTTGTGCAGGTTCTGTGCATTCTGCCATAGTTTCTGTGAGTTCTTATGTCAGTGATCTATCCTGTTGTCTGGAAAACATATTTTTGTGTATTCTATCCCCTCTTACTCTTAGAATCTTTCTGCCTCATAATCCATATAACTTCCTGATCCATGAGGAAAGTTTTTTTTTTTTTTTTTCTCTTTGTATTCTGTTATTCTGTTTTATTTTGTTGTAATTACACTCTACTTGTTGGAAAGTTGAGGCTTGAGGGTTTTTTATTTGCATTTTCCCGTGAGCTAATTATGGGTAACATCCTTTCATGATTTTTCTACTTTTACAATCTTCTTTACTTAGCAAATATCCATATCTACAGATCATTGTAGATTTTTTTTTATTTTATTAAGCTATAATACTTTATATACTGTAAATTTGTGTACTTTATCTGAAATGAAATTTGGAAATGTTTTCTATGATTCTGAATGTTTTGCTTTTAGTTTCTTGGGAGTATGACGTAAAGCATGGGGGTATTTGCATGAGCTGAAATGTAATTTATCTGTTATTTTCTTTTGTAGTTTGTTTAGTAAAGTAATGTACCAAGAAACCATTACCTACCTCAAAGTTGCAAACACTTATTGCTGTTTTCTCCTGGGTGTTACAGTTTTCCTTTTATAATTACATATACAATCTAGTTTTTTTTTGCTAAACTTAGTTCTTGGTATCATTTTTTTTTCTGAAAGTACTATTTGTATGTACATATATATTATTGCATTAGTATATAACTGTTGATATTCTTATAAAGAATCCACTAACCACATATATAATTATTTTTAGACTCTGGGTCTGTCTCACTGATGTTATACTTCTCAAGAAAAAAAGGACAATTTTCTCAGTTTGTGCAACATTGTATATAACATTTTGAAAACAGGAAGTATAAGACTATTAACTCTGCCTTTCTATTTTAACATGAGGCTTGATAATGAGGTTCCTTTGAAATGCCATATGAATTTATGGTAACCTTCATAAATTCCTATTACTTTAGTAAGAAGGTTCATTGATAGTAGACATATGTAATTTTAGTAGTGTTAAGAATTCTTTTATGCATGGAAGTGGCATTTCAGGTCAATTTATTTGAGATTTTATTAGTTATTTTCAGCTGTGCTTTTTACATTTTTGTACACATTATTGTATACAAAACTTCTTTGTTAAATGAATTGGTAATATCCTAATGTTACCAATTCACAGGCTTTATAGATAAATAATTTTGTTTATTTCTCATTAAATTCATTCTTGATATATAGAACTAATACTGATATTTGAAGTTTTGCTTTTGAATTATACATTGACGAACTATAGATTTATATATTTAAGGAAAACAGTTTTAACATTTGTTAAACTAATATGCCTTTACTTCAAATACTTATTATTTTTATATTGAAAATCTTTGGAATTGTCTGAACAATTTTGACATATACGTTAATATTAGTTGTATGCCCAGAATATCTTACATTAAAAACAATCAGAACCAATTTATAAATGCCATGTTTTTACACTCTTGTTGCATTCGGTATACATTATACATTCTTCCATTGATTTTAGTATGTCTAGGTATACTTGCTAAGGATTTTGGTACAGGTATTAATGTTTCTGCAAATGGATATATTTGAAAGCAACATTCAATCTTTCACCTTTATAATGTAACCATCATTGTTGGGCTAAAGAAAATTCCCTTATACTTATTTTTAAACATTTTATAATGGTGGAATATTAGATATTTTCATGTTCATCTATGTTTTTCAGTTCATTTAAATGATTAGTTTTATTTTATTCTCATAGTATATAATAAATATATTTAGAATATGTACTTCTAAATCGAGTCAATTCCAACAAGGTTTATTGGTATTTTTTAGCTATGCAATTTTCTAACATATAATTTCTCATATTATTTGTTTCATTGCTTTTTAAAAATTTTTATATACTAAAATCATTCATCTAGTCCTTAATTTTTTACATCAGCCTTTCACATCTTATGTGATGCCTTGTTATGTAGTATTGTTTGGATATTGTTTCCCTAAATCTGATGTTGGATTGATTTCAAATGAGGAAATGAAGGGATTTAAAGGAATGAATGAATCATGAGATTGCTGACATTTTTTCAAAGAACAGATAAAAATGTCCAAGACAACCCCACTCCCACTGCTAGGAGTCCAACCAAAGCGCTAATTCTTATGAGTGATGTCACTTGCACTGTACAACAACCTAAGTGACTTCTATGCTATCTTGAATCCAGAGAATTCTGAAAACCACTAGTGTTATATGTATCTAAGTCAAGCTCTCTAGACTCTACATCATGGGTACTATCTCTGAGTCAACATTATCCATTATTGTGAAAGATGCCAGATATACTTTGTAAAGAATTTCAGTGTAAATATGTCTTAAATTGTAGTGCACTTGGGGATTAATTAATTTTTATCAGAATACTTTTTTTCCCAAAATTGTGCTGTGCTCAAATATGGCTAAAGTAAGATGATCTGGGCCAGACAATTAAAAGAGTTGGTCCAGTACTGGTTACAATAAAATCCAGCTGGACTGAGTTTCATTCTTACCTCACCCTGATTGTTTTTGTTTGTTCATTTGTTTGTTTTTGCTCCCTGCTGTAAAGCCCACAGATGAATCCACACAGCTGCGGAGTAGCCTGCGACAGCAGCTCCTCTGTCTATAGGACCTGTTGCCTAGAGAAGGAGAGTGAAATTTAACAGAGCAACCTAGTCATTTTTTCACTCTTAGCAATAGGAAGTTCTTCAAAGATTTGCTTAGTGAATCACAGGGCTGTTGAGAAATGTACTTCAATCTCCTGTCTAGGTTTTCAGCATTTATGCTAGTTCGCCATGGACAGTCAAGACTCCATCTACTCTGGAAAGTGTTCTGGAGCCTTAGACTGACATTTATTCAGACATTTAGAGTGTTTGTTCCCATTGCTGCCTTTCCCTAGGGAATTTACTGTAACTGCTTGTGACCCTGTTAAATCTCACTGGACTGAAATAAGTAGATAACCAAGTTACAGAAATCTTGATTCCCATGATTCTTGTCTTTATTCACAGTACAAAAGAACAGGTTTAAGAAAATCTTTAGTTCACTTGGTGTATTGTTCAATTCCAGATTTTTCTACTCTTTTTCTTGTCATAACTATTTATTATTTCTTTTAGAAGAGATATTATACTTTTAATACTTAACATGGTATTTATGAATTTATAATATAAATAAAATACATGTGTGATTTTTAATGTCATTATCAAGTAAAGAGCATTGTAAACTCTTGTTATTCAGCATAGATGCAGTTTGCAGATTCTTTTCATGATTTTTAAGTTATTTTTCTCTTATATATCATGTCAAAACTACAGGCTCCCCTGCATCCTCTTCTACCTGCAGCCCCTCACTCCATCCCCATACTATAACTCCCAGATCCACTCCTTCTCCCTTTCTTTTCAGAAAAGAACAGGTCTCACAGAGATATCAATCAAAAACAATATAACAAGTTACAACAAGACTAGGAACAAACCCTCATATTGAGGCTGTACAAGGCAATCCAGTACGAGGATAAGGGTCATAAGAGCAGGCGAATACCCCTCATTCCCTTTGTTATGAGTCCCATAATTGATAATGACATTAATGACACCACGCTATAACAGTATAACTTATAATGATGAGGACCTAGGGTAAACCCATGCAGATTCTGTGATTGCCAGATCAGCCTCTGTGATACCATGTAAGCTCTGTTTAGTTGAATCTGTGAGTCATGTTTCTGTGGTTTCCTCAATTCTTCTGGCTCCCATAATCCTCCCTTCCCTTCCACCTTCAGTCTTCCCTAATGCCTGACTGTGGGTCTCTTCATCCATTTCCATCAGTTGCTGGATGAAGCCTCTTTGGTGATAACTGGGCTAGTCACTGATCTATGAGTATGGCAGAATATCATTAGGAATATCATACTTCTTTTGTGGCGGCAGGGGAGTCAGTCATGTTTAATTTTATCCTAGATGTACAGAATTTCCAGTCTCTGGTTCATGGCCATCCAGGCAGTATCATGCATGAGGTTGCTCTCATGGAGTCGATCTCAGGTTAGACCATTTCTTGGTTGGCCATTTCACAAGTTTTGTGCCACTATTGCCCCAGCATAACTTGCAGGAAAGACAAACTGTGGGTCACAAACTTGGCTTTGTGATCAAGTTGGTATATCAGTCCCATCACTGGATGCCTTGCCTGATTACAGAAGTTGGTCAACTGAAGCTCCATATTCCTCATTACTAGGAGTCTTACCTAGGGCCATCCCTATAGATTCCAGGGAGTTTCCACTGTATTAGGTTTCCATATCACTCCCATGTTCTCTTCTTCCATTCTTCCCTTGTATTTGATTCCTACTGTTCCCATCAAAACCTATCCCCATTCTGTTTGCAAAATCTATTCTATTTCCCCATATAGAGAAGTCCACACAACTCCCCTGACTTCTCCTTAGTACTTAGCCTCTCTGGGTCTTTGGATTGTAGTGTGATTATCCTTTATTTAACAACTAATATTCATTTTTAAGTGAGTATATACCACATTTGTATTTCTGGTAATGTGTTACCCCACTCGGTAATTTTTCTTGTTCTACCCATTTTTCTTCAAATTTTATGTCATTTTAAAGTAGCTCAATAATAACCAGTGTGTAAATGTATTATAACTTCTTTATATATTATTTGGATGAGGAAAATATTGGTTGTTTCTAACTACTACAAATAAAATTGCTATGAACACAGTTGAACAACTATCCTTGTAATAGGATGGAGTGTCCTTGGATACATGTTCCAAATGTGGTATAGTTGGGTCTTGAAATAGATTGACTTCCAATTTTCTGTGGGTCTGCCATATTGATTTCCACAGTGTTTGTTTGTACAAGTTTGCTCTTCCACAAGCAATGGAGTTCCCCTTGCTCTACATTCTTACCACCACAAGATGCCACTTGTGTTTTTGATCCTGGCCATTCTTTCAGATATAATGTGGAATCTCAAATTAGTTTTACCTTTTCCTGATGGGTATGGGTGTTGAACATCTTATAAGTATTTATTAGCTTAGTGAGTTTCCTCTGTGGAGAATTCTCTGTTTACATCTGTACCTTATACTTTGTTTATTTTATTTATTTAGTTTAAGACATTGTTGATATCTAGATTCTTGATATATATATATATATATATATATATATATATATATATATTCAGATATTAGACCTCTATTAGATGGGGAGCTGGTTAAAATCTTTTCCTATTCTGTAGGCTTCCATTTTGTCCTATTGGAGATGTCTTTTGCCTTACAGAAGATTTTTTAGTTTCATGAGGTCCCATTTATTAATTGTTGACTTTAATGCGTGTGCTAGTAGATTCTGTTTAGGATGTTGTCTTTTGTATCAGTGAGTTCACGGCTCTATCCTACTTTCTCTTCTATCAGGTTCAGTGCATCTAATTTTATGTTGAGTTCATTGAAACATTAGGACTTGAGTATAAATGATTATTCTACCAAAAAGTGATCCAAAGATTCATTGCAATTCCCATCAAATTTCTGACAAGAATTCTATATAGATCCTGATAGGAAAATACTCAGCTTTATATGGAACAAAAACAAAAGCAAAGTACCAGGTTGACTAAACAATTCTGTACATTGCAAGAACTTCCAGAGGTATCAGCATCCTTGATTTCAAGCTGTACCAAAGAGCTATAGTAATAAAAACTGCATGGTATTGTATTCTTTTTATGTTGCATATATTTTGGCTTAAAAATGTAACATGTTTCATTGAATTTTCACAATATTAGTCACTATTACCCTGTTTGTCCTGTGTGTGTTGTATAAGTGTAATTTTGCTCATGTGTATGCAGAAATGTGTGGATACACGTGTATACATACGTGTTCATTTTTACATGGAGGCTTGGGAATCAAATGTAGTTTCTTACTCTCTTGTTTTCTACCTTATGTTCTCAAACAGGATCTGTCACTGAACTTGCTGCTTATAACTGGATAAGTGGGAAGCACTAACTTTTCCTCACTAGCTTGAGGGATCTTCTATCTCTGATCCCCAGCACCATGATTACACTTGTGTATCAGCATGAATGGTGGTACAGGGGATTCAAACTTAGATCATCATGACAGTTGCAGTACTTTATTTGTTGAGCTATTTCCCTGTCTTCCTATTTGTCCTTTTGCTGTTTATGGAGTGTACCCTGAAAGAACTCTATGTAGTTAGTTTAATTTCTCTCTTCAGATTTTGCTGATAGGGCCATTACTCATACTTCTGCTTGTTTATATCTTCAGGACTTTGTCTGTCCTGCTGGGACTGTGTAGGTGAGGGTAATCTATTTTGCTTTGTTGTACTTCCCTAGAATCTAACTTTCACTATATGAAACAGATAAGGATATGAGATACACCTCCATATGCCATCCCTCGAAGGAAATTTAGAACTAAACCTTGAATTTGGTGAAGAAGAGCCCTATTTTCCTCACAGCATCTACTCAAAATAGAGTTTCTACCATGCTGTTCTGAACAAGAGGGTTGGAATAGCTATGACTCAAGTGTTGTAGATTCACACTGTTCTTATTGAAATTTAATAGATTTTTTAAATTGATGTTTTTTCCCATTTCCTATATGTCATGAAGAACTTCAATTGCTTTATTTTATTACAGCACTCAGCAGTATTTTTTCTTTTAGCTAAGAGCTCTACCTTGCCCTATCACTGATATTCTGAAAGTACCACTATTTCACTTTGCTTATGTAATAGAAAACCCAATAATGTCCATACTAGGATTATAGACTTTCTTTGTTTATTGTGGCAAATAAATTTACTGACTTCTACTTAAACTTCTATCTAAGCAACTGTTTAAATATTAGAAGTTTCTCACTTATTTTACTGTTACATAACTCCTGGCAAATTAATAAGCGAACAGTGCAGATTTTCACACTGTGCTGTTTAATCCTCAATGATCAGTTGAATTTTATAAAAATTTATTAAATTAAATGACATATTAAAACTCATGGACTTCTTTGTAATTATTTATTTTGAATTTTATTTTATTTTTTTGTTCAATTTCTAAAAATCAGGTAGGAAATAGAATAAACTTATAATATTTATATAGTTTTTTTTAAATGTTGGCATACTTCCTTGCAGCATGTATACTTTATGAACAGCAGAAAACTAAAAGAAAAGGTTATCAAGAAAATGCTTATCAACCCTACATATTCTAGTCTTTTCTTGAAGAGACAGATTCGAGCAGAGAAAACACAATTTGCTTCTTTAAAAGTACTCATGTTTTAATTCATTTGAAATTAAAACCCAAGCCCCTATAAGGATACCTTCAGAATTTTTTTTTTTAATTTCAGGATATGAATGACAAATTTGAGGCAAAAAGAAATAAGCAAATTTTTCATAAGGAAACAAATTATAATAAATTAAAATGAGTAAGTTCTTTGAAATTGTCGAAAGCAATTTTAGTTTACAATGACAAATTAATAGCATTTTGTCCAACGTTAATGTAGAATCTAGCTAAATTACTGTTTTTAACAATAAGAGTTATTCATTTGGTAATATTTTAGTGTAGGTTTTTATGTACTTACAATAGATATGTAATTAGAAGTAGAATTTAAGAAACCTAAAATAATAATAATAATAATAATAATAATAATAATAATAAATGTATCCTCAGCAGTCACTTCTAAGTGAAAAACTCAGTATCCCAACCAAAATTGTTTATTAATCACACCAAGGTCTACAAAGTTTCTGATGGTAAAACAATGTCATCATTCCTTAAAATGGTTTGATAGGAACTATCCTGTTCTTGACAGGATGTTGATATTAATGCACATTTTCAAGAAAGTTGTAATGTAACTTATATTTATATTCCATAAATACAGTAAAATAAACTAGACAGCAGTTGTTGAAGTTAATATAATCTGTCACCTACTGGCTCAACATTCATAAAAACATTACCTATTATCCACGACTCAACATTTGCATTCCACAGGAGATAGAAAAACACTGTGTTCCAGGGTGGTCATTTATATGGTTCTTAGTACATACGATTATCAAAACTCACAAAAACAACACTGATATAGTCTTTCTTTTTCTCTTAAACTTAACAAATCAGAAGTTCATTGTCTGTATTTCTCAAAGTATTCTCAAATTCCAAGCTGTTATAGAAAAATCTTTTAAGTTCTAAGTAATCAATGGCTTTTCCCATGGTCTTCATACAAACAACATGAACAGGCCTCTCATAACAATATCTGGCTCTTTTGGAACAAATTTCTGTTTGATTTTTGTTGCTGTGATAAAGAGGATGGCCAAACGTAACTTGAGTAGTAAAGGTTTTAGGATTTATTTCAGCTTACAGAATATAGTTATATATAACTATATAACTAAATAACTATATAAGTATATAACTAACTATATAACTATATAACTAACTATATATATATAACTCTAACTATATATACAGATGTATATATATAACTATATATATATATATATAACTATATATATATATATATATATATATATATATATATATATATATATATATATATATATATATATATATATATATATATATATATATATATATATATATATATATATATATATATATATATATATATATAGATGTGTATATGTATATGTGTGTATATATATATATATATTTTAAATAATCAATATTTTTTAAAAGATTTACAGATTATTCAGGGAATCCAGATGGTCAAGAGATCAAGAAGTCAATCCAGAGAACTGAAACAGAATCTACAGAGTTATAGAACTTATTGGGATGCTAGCTTACTTCCAGTCTTACATTCAGTCATTATCTACAGTGGCTGGTCCTGTGAAGGTTCAATTCCCCAGTGTAGGGGAATGCCAGGGAGGTGAGGTAGGAGTGGTAGGTGGGAATGAGAGCACCCTAATAGAAGCAGGGGGAGGGGAGATGGGATGGTGGGGGTTCTGGAGGAAAAACCAGGAGAGGGGATAACATTTGAAATGTAAATACATAAAATATCCAATAAAAAAAAAAGAAAAAAGAAAAAAGAAAAAAGAAAATTCCCTCCACAGGATAATATTATGGAGAAAAGTCTTTAATTGTTTCCCTTCCTGCTCATAAATAAGAGAGTCAAGTGACCATAGACTAAAACCTCTGAATAGTACCAGACCAAACCAAAGCAAACTTTTCCTCTATTTTTGTTTCTGTTATTTCAGAGGAATTTTCATCCAACACCTTGGCTGCTCTGGCAAGGGATCACATTCAAAGACCTTCTAGGTCTACATAACCTGGTTGGAATGCAGATATGCCCTTAGTGTACACTTTTAGTTCTAAACAATGACAAAGTGATAAATCAGAAAAGTACTTGTCAGAATGAGTCAGACATAGGATATGCCAATCTCTCATGAGAAGTTATTTTTAGAGCAGCCCAAGGAGAGTTGGTTGGAAGTTGAGCTGGTTGGAAGTTGAATTGGTTGGGAGTGGAGTTTTTGTGAGTTCAGTGCAGGTCAGTGGAGACAGTTGTAGCCAGAGAATAAGAAGGAGCCAAAAGATTATAACAAATTGCCAGAGTTAGTTTGAAGTCAAGCAGAGAAATTCAGTGAAAAGCTGAGAGAGGCCTGTCATCTTGGAGAGAAGTTTGAGCCAGAACAGTTGAGTTGAATCAACCAGCTAGAATTCAGAAAGAGGAAGAAAGAGTGTGCTTATCCAGCAATAAAACTCTAAGGTGACAATTATATCAGGTGAATAAAAGTTCCTTCTACAAATTATTTGGTCAAAGTGATCAAAGTCTAAGTTGCCTTTTAAGTAAGACATTGTGACTAGTGGTAATTTCATGGGTAAATGGCAAATATCTCATTTTGATCCATTTCTGTTAACTTCTTTCCACTCCCTATCTGTCTTCCTTCTATGTTATATTGGAATATTGATAAATATTTAGCACCATATCAGTAATTTTTTTTGGTAAAAGATTCTTGTTTTATTCCTGAAATCACAGAACTTTGCAGCTAAAGGTAACAATGTTGCTAGTTCAAGGCCAGCCTTTTCTATATACAAGTGACTGTCCTAAAAATATTTGTATCTTATGATGCATGAACAAGTTTGGAAAACTATAACTTACCAGTATGTTCATAAGGTTGAAAAATCTGTATTTTGTTCAAGATAATAAGATTTATTTTATTATTTAACTACTCTGATGAGGGAGAAGGTAGCTAAGGGAAAACTCACTGTTTAAAGACAGCTAGGACAGTTTTGGAGTGCAATTGTGGGTTAGGATGGGGTCCTGCTTCCCACCCGCCATAGAGCTAGGGCCACTTATGGAGGTGGACATGGGAAATCTGAGTGGGTGCACCCCACACCACTGCTGGGCAGGTGTTGTGCTGTGAGAAGCCACAGGACCCTGCTCCAGGAGTGGAGAAGCACAGTCTGAGGCCCCAGCGGAACTGCAGGTGGTGTTGACTCTGGGTTTCCCCGGGCTGCATGGAAGGCATGGACTGCAGGTTCTAGCTTTAAGACACTGAGGATGCTGCTGGATGCCTCTGAGAGCAGAGTGTGGGGGGCGGGGTGGTGGTGGTGGCATGGGGCTGGCTCTGGCCCACAGCTGGAGCAAAAAAAAAAAAAAAAAAAACGGAGAGGGAGGAGAGAGCTCCAGCTGGGTCCCATGGGGATGAGAGTCCTTGGCTTGTTAGGGCTGGTGGCTTGGCTTGCTGGTTACCACGTCTAGCAATACAGAGAGGCCTCCTGCAGGAGATTAGATGTGGCTCTTTAGAGGAAGAACTGGTCCATTGCTCCAGCATGGTGGATGCCGATGAGAATAGGCAGTCCATGGTTTTAAGGAGTTTATTGTAGAAAGGCAGAGAGAGGGAGAGAGTAGGGAAGTAGAGGCCAGCCATGGCCACTTGGAGAGAGGGGGGAAAGGAGTGCTGAGAGAAGGGGAGCAAGAAAGAAAGAAAGAGAGGGGCAATAGTCAAAGAGTAAGAGAAGGAGGAGGGGACAAGCAGCCCCTTTTATAGTGGGCCAGGCCTACCTGGCTGTTGCCAGGTAATTGTGGAGGTTGAGTTCAGACAGAATACCAGGAGCTTGGGATGTTGCCCTACAAGACTGACTGATGGCCACAGAATTATAGAGAGCTGGAGCCTTGTCTCAGGAGTCTGGTGTCTAGGGACATGGCAAACAGGCCTTCCATCCCTTGCAGGAACAGTTGCTAGGTTTCTGGGGATTAAACCTATCCCAACCAGAAAACAAGCTGCCTTCCATGGTCCCACATGCTATAAAACTTGCAATCAGCAAGCTGGTTACTTTCATGTTGAAGAAACAAAAATGGAATTTTCCTTTTCCTATACCTTTACATTTATGATCCTAGTCTTTCAAATGGGAGAAATACATTCAAATTTGGCACATAAACTATGACTTTTCATGAAGAATTCCAAAGCTGAGGAAAGTTTATAAACAAAGAAAGGTTTAAAAAAAGTGGATAAAAATAATGTTTTCATTTTTTAAGATTTATTTGTTTAAATGTCCATGGATACATAATTGTGGATGCATTCTTTCTGTCCTTGTAGAAGAGTGTGTCAGATCCTGCTGAACTGGATTTACAGATGTCAAATGGTTTGTTCACTTGGTGTCATTATCTAAACCCCAAATCCCATGGATGTACATGCAAATGACCTGAACTACTGAACCAAACTGCCAGTCTTTCTTGTTGGTTTTAATTATAATAAGCTGGCACTGAAAGGTTATCCTCATCAAGAAATGACAATGAAATTGGAATGGTAATTTGAAAGGCAATAATGAAAGATTTTTAAACTATTGGTAGGAAAATCTCTTCTGGTAAGCTATACAGCATATTATTGTGGTAGTAAGACAGAGCCATACTAATGCCAAGAAGAAAAGAGCTGTCAACCTTTTATAAACTGTTGGAATAACTTCTTTATCACCAGAGCATTGCATGGTCTTGCCACTTAACTTTCATAACTTTATCTTCTTTTGAACTATTTAATTTCTTATTATGGTCTTGAGTGCTTGGCAGCGAGATGCATATAAAATGACATAATGGCCCTTTTATGAGCTATTCAACTAGTGATCTTTGAACTCATATTGCTAAGTGGTCTGTGGAAAAACAAGCCATTTTAGAACAATTTTTAAAGTAATCTGCATCACAAAACCATCCCAATAGTGTTTTTATTGGTTCTAGTAGGATATTATACATTGTTAAAATTTAAAAAGATGACATGAGAATTCGTCAAGTCAAGAAAGAAACGATTATGTTCCTTTCAGGTTACCAACCATAAATTTCATGGCTAAGTTCTGGTATACTGCCTTTCCCACATCCATTTGGTTGTACTCTGAGGTTCTGTAAGACTTCCATTTAAGTAAACTGGCCAGGCAAATATATTACAGATTGGTTTAACAATGAGGCTATAGAATGAAAGATACTTAAATAGGGCGGGATTGGCATTTTTATCAGTTTCCCATACACACTTGTCAGAACTTTGACCCTCACAGTGATTTATAGGTACTATGCTTTATGAATTTCACAATACCTTACCCTCAATTTTGAGGGCTCTCTCTTGTTCTTTTACAAATAGAATATGACAAAGGTGATGGGATAACCCTTTTGATTATTTTAAATTGTGTGACAAAGTGACAAAATGTCACTCAGATTACATTGCAGTAAGACACTGCTTTTGCAGACTGAATTTCTAGATTCTTGTGTGTTAGATGAAGGAATAGCTACATTGCAGAATTCACCTATCAAGGAGCTGCCAAAGCCCCTTTGAAACTATCACCAACAAGGATAGTCCAGTCAACAGCCTGCAGACCTGAAGACTTCAGTCAGTATCTATTTCCTACAGACTGAAGGACAGTTATAGCCTCATAGGGAAAATTATGATGGAAAATATGTGGGTTCTATCTGCTTCACTAACCTGAGATTTGATAAGTGGACACATGAGAAGATGAGACAGAGGTGTTCGCCTGCCATTCCTTAAAGCTTGTGAACTGTACAAAAAGAGAGTATGAATTAGATCAGTGCTAAAGAGGTTTATCTGCCACCTAAATCTTTGGAATCCATGTGAAAAGTCAAACAGTTAGCAGGAATTAAATCACAAATGATAGAAGATACCCTTTCAGGATAGATCTTTAATTTAGTAGAAGGGAAAATCTAATGAATTTATGTAAAAATTAAATGAAGAAAATGGAAGTATAAAAATACTTAATGTCTGAACTTTTTGTATTTGAAAAAACATTAAACATGAAAACATAAAGCCTCATATGCCCTGACTTTTTTCACTGTGCAGTTCATTGTTGGATAAAATCAATCTGAATAACATATAAATTGCAGAACTATATAGCCTAATTAATTGTTCATCCAATTTTAGAGAAAGAACCATAGAATATGGGAGAGTATGAGGAAAATTACTAGTGGACTGGCTATGAGACTAAGGGACCCATGATTCTTACAAATGAAGGCACATGTTAATATCAGGTAATATAAGACAATAGAAAAAAGACAGGAATTATTAATTGAACTGGACATACAACAAGGGATGCTTGAAGTCCTAATCATTGGGCCATATAGGATATTCACAGGAGTATTAGGAAAACAGGTAATCAATCATGGATATTAGGGCTGGTGTCCTTCAAGATAACATACTTGTAGTAGAATATTGCACAGAAATGTTGGATAGCCTTATTTAAGAACACAAACTATAAAGGAAGTCATTCCTGACTGGGGGAGACACAAGCATGTAAATTTGATGACTCAAAGTAAAACGATGAATTTCATAGCATTAACTCCTTGCTAATACAAATTTCAGAAACATCAAGGAATAATAAATAGTGGAGAATATTTACCCATTTGAAAGTTTTTAAGCACCTGGCTCTCAGAAGCCTGAAAAGGAGCCACAAGGATTTTGAGGAATGCCTATATGTCGTAGAGAGTTACATAAGCTAATGGCCAAATTCCATTCCCATCCATGCTATTGTGTTCCATACCACTTTTCTGACAGAACCACTAATTGCTATAGTAGGATATTTTCAGCCTGTATTGGATATCGATAAATGCCCCTTCATTGAATATTCTTAGCTAATGGATACCAAGATGAAGTTTGATTCACCTATAAAGATGACATATTTGAGGATGCATGTCCAAGGCTTGGTTTTCTTATCTTGCCCGCTGTCTGTGTAGCTGTATAATGCTAACATCTAAATGTCTTATATATTTAGAGAAAAGACTGAAAACATATAAGGTAAAATGGCCAAGAACATCTGTGAAACTGTCAGGAGGAATCATGGTCAGATATATAGTCAGTACATGTATGGTACTAGATATGGTTAATGAATATCCTAAAAAGGCCTATTCCTATAACTATAAATCAGCTGCATGTGTTCCTGAGGCTCTATCAGCATATTGTTATACTTCTGTTTTCCATATTTTCATATCTTTGCATTAATTGGTAAAAAAGGGGTGCTTCTTGAGATTTTGATAGAAGAGTTAAAAAGAGCTTTGAGCAGCCCTAAATATTTGCAGGATAGAATAATTAGCTATGTGTCCCAGTAGTTCTATGTTCCTCCATACTAGAAATCACCAACAGATCAGAATGTTTTAGCCAGGGCTATGACACCCCCTACCTCCAAGCAAATAGTTACAATAGAGTACTGGTAGAAATCATAGAAATGGCTAGAATATCAGTATGTGCCATTTGAAAAAAAAAAGTTTTTATTGTATATAAAACAACAGTGGAGTCTATCACTGGTTCCACTTCAGCAATGGTAAAGGCAGCTTAACCCATAAAGGATTGGACTGAAGGTCTCTTGGACAAGCCTCCCTCTGGAGCAGTACAGAATCAAACCCTGTATTTGGTGGTTTTCATATTAAAAGATAATTTGTGATTCCTGTAAATTCTTCTGGGATTTGGATCCTTTCAAGAAGTTGAAACTTCTGCAGTAATTGACTCAACCATCAACACATACAAAGTACTGTAAAGAACACGAATTACTTCTGGCAATGCCTGGTATATTGACTGTCCAAGTAGGGGCAGCAGTTAGGTGTGGGTTGCTGCAGTGATGCAAAGGAACATTGACAACATGAGGCTTGAGAAAAGGGAGGAAGAAAAAGGCTAATTGAAAGAATTAAGAGCAATATATGAAGCAGTATTTCATAAGGTTTTGCATATCGTAAATCTATATTGCTAATTGTGCTATATTAAGAAGTCTGGATGTTTACAAAGCTCAATGGCAAACAAGAAATCTAGCAAATTCTGGGTTTTGTATTGTGATGTTAACAGACATGATAGTCTATATATATTAGAATTAAACAGAAATGAGACTCCTTCAAAGATTTCTATGTGGCATTTCATAGCCCAATGAGTGAATGGCAGAATGTACATGCCTTTATACAAACTCAAGGGCCGTGAAAGCCTATATAATGAGTTTCCTTGGAATCTGGGCATAGAACAACCAAAATAGGCTTGATAATGTAGGTAAAACAGTCAATATTCCCATGATACATTCTTATGATATGCATCCTGCATAAAACACTTGAGAACATTGCTATAATATTACAGGAATTTTCATGCAAATCAATGATGAGTGAAAGCTAAAACCTTTCATTCTTAGAAGTTGACAGTGGTAACAGCCCTGATCTAAGAATCTCTGAAGTAGAACAACGTTGAAGCTCACATAATGTAAAGAATGGGCTTTAAAAGCAACAGTTAGCATTTAATCCCCCAGAAAACACCTGACTCTCAACAAAAAAAAAGTCACTTTAGAATCTCTAACATAGTTGATTGAAAATCCCAATGCTGATGGTTAATAGCATTCCTTTTTTTTCTTTCTTTTTGTTTTTTTGTTTTGTTTTTTTGTTTTTTTGTTTTTTTGAGACAGGGTTTCTCTGTATAGCCCTGGCTGTCCTGGAACTCACTTTGTAGACCAGGCTGGCCTCAAACTCAGAAATCCGCCTGCCTCTGTCTCCCAAGTGCTAGGATTAAAGGCATGCGCCACCACGCCCGGCTCCGTTAATAGCATTTCTACAAACCAATAGCCAGATAGAATATTAATACCTACATAAATCATAAGGGTTATTGTCATTGTTATTATTTCCATTCCATAACAAGATTGTGAGACTACAGTTTTACAGACACTTTGCTGTGGTTATAGGAAGACACAATCAAGTTGTACCTGACATGAGAGCCTCTTTCCTGCAAGCTCTCTGGATTTTGTAGTACCCTACATAGCTTGCTGAGGAGAAGGATAATCCTACTAAGTCTGTTTTGTTATGGAACACAGGTACTGTACTCAGTTTGTCAACCTAAACAGGCATTTTGTTACAAAAGAGGTAGAATTGTTTGAGGTATAACTAGTTGTTTTCTGAGTAGACTTGAGCTGCCCACCACATGGGAAAATTTTTTGTTTGATACTGTAAGCATAGCAAAGATTAGCACCTGGAGAGGTCACAGGCCCTAGCTGGGATGCTACTGTTTGCTAAATGGATCATGGACATATCAACAATTTGTGTGTGTTTGTAGTTTCAAAAATAACCATTATAAGTGATTGTTACTGTGAAACCTGCTCCTGGAGGAAAACTAATTTTGTACAGCAGTTGAGGGTACTTCAGAAACTCATAGTCAAAATGCTTAGAAAAAGGGAAAGACGTGGAGTACTAGCTTAATTATCTGCTTGTAGTTTATGACAATAATAAATTATTGTCATCACCTGCTCCAATGTTTAGAGAATATAATGAAATGGGTAGATGAAGGATATAGGTTTAAAAAAGCCAGAGGAAGGTGTAGAGTATTTCATAAATACTGGACTTTTGTAATCCATCTTGGAAGGAAGAAGAGAAAACACAGCTAGTGATAGAAAAGTGACAAGAACCATGAAGCCAACCAAGGTTATAAATTATAAACAGTTACCATTACAGGGAAACTTTTGTTATCAGTTGTTGACTGAAATTGTTTCAGAAACTCAAGTAATGCAGAATTTGTGCATTATCTCGCCTACTAGGGTTGGGTATTTGGTTATGAGATAGGACTGCCTGAAAACCTAGGTTTCTTTACTTAGCACCAATAAATCCTTTATTCACGAGGCTGGACTTGAAAAGATTCTCCCTTTATGCTGCTGCCAGTGCCCTACTGGTGCAAGCTAGATACTTTTTCATATAACACACATAACACAGACACTGGTAAGCACTTGGTTACAGCCCTTAGCAGCTTGGAAACAGTTTCCTCTTCAGTTGTGCTTTCAAATGACAATGAACCCTACCCAGCTCTGTGATTGCAATTTATGAGACTCTGAACAAGAGGTTGAACCTAAATTGGGCATAGAAATCTTTGTGGACTGGAAATGGCCATGTAGCATCTCTAGGAAAAGCATATGAATGCTTCGCTGATGGAAGTCTACTGTGGCAAGGCCCATGGAAACCCCTTCCAACCTGGCAAGGGCTTGTGGTAAATTTTGGGGTCTGTATGCTTATTACTGAGATCATTTTTGCTGCAAGCTCTCCTTGTTTTTACTTTTGCTGTCTATACTCAGAGCAAATTTAGTTTCACTGTGCCAGTCCTGGGCAAGGTGAGGATCATGTAGCTTGAAAGCTCTGTGGAAGATTCTATGTCTTTTCTCAATATTCCTTTGAGGTATAAAGCCCTCCTCTCATCTTTCTGCCTCTATTGATCCACCAGATGTGACCATTAATCCTGTATGTTTTGGGACATTAAGCTTGTATTTACAGCAATAGACACAGCCACACTGAGTAAGTTTGTGCCAGTTTTGGAGAACAGTGGGTCCTGCTTATGTTATTATTCTAAGGAACAGATCAACAGAGACTTAAAACCAGGAAACTATGTCTAATCACAAGACACTCAAAATGAGGAAGCTATGTCTGATCAATAAAGATTTAAAAATTGTTCTTGGAAAGATGGTATCAGGTACATATCAGGAAAGGTTGCTTGGTATAACGAACACATCTATGTCTGCAATTAAAAAAGCATTATGAAGAGAGGTGGTATTTGATGACTGGATTTGTACCCACAAATATTTAATCTATCTCCCTGCCTATATAACTGTGTAAATGGATCTGCTACCAGCTGGGTATGTGCTCATGTCTATAGGACATGCCTGGTTACACATTTATTTTTGGCTTGGTGAAATTGTGCCCTGTAGTACAAAATAAAGTTCAGGGGTTATTACTCCAGCAGGAGGCAGGAAAGAGAAAGGGAAACCCTTGGTTTATGTTTTTTATTTTTTTTATTTTTTTTTGTAATGATGCAGCTTCTATAGTGCTGATAATATAATTTCTTTTATTAAAATACCAATGATGTCACTGCTCAGGCAAACAGGATTGTGACTGTATAAATACAGATGGCTTGAGCTAATCAAGGCCACCTGCTTGAAAGTCAAGAGGTGGTCAATGTCTTTAATTTCACTGCCACCATGTCTCCATCTCATGACCTCAATCTTATATATATATATATATATGTCAAACTGCCAACCAGGAATAGCCAAAACAATTGATTCTGACAAATTTCGATTAACAAGAAGCCTTCACAATTAACTATTGAATAGATCAGTGTCTTACTCAACAACATCATTATTTGTTCTGAAATATTAAAATCTAATGACACAGACAGGAAATAAAATCTACATTAGTCTAGTTAAATCTCCTACACACCATATATTGAATTATTTTAGACATGATATTGATAGTGATCTATTTTATACCTGATACTTATATAGCTGAATGTTTCTTCTGTTTGTTTCTGAAATAAATAAAAGCTATGATACATGAAAGGATGAACAGGCAAGTATTTATTAGATTTTCTATAATATAGTTAATATTAGAATCAAATAAAGGGAATATATAATATTTTATGTTTTCATAATATTCAAAATTTTTATAAAGAATGATTCACAAGAAATGGGGCATATAGTTTTGCTGCAGATTTTAACTATTTGTAGAATACAATTATATGTGAGACAAGCTTTTTTAACATGGAAATTTTATTCTAACAGAGGCTAAGTTTTATCAGTGTGTTAAATGCCATTCAGATGTTCACAAAAGATGATCCAGTAGAATTCATGCTTATATATGTCCAACTTCATTTTTTATTAATGAAAGTAAATTTATAAATTGATTTTTAGGAACTGGAAGGACAATACATTATATTTGTATTTCTTTAGTGTCAGAAAAATAATTTAGTTAAATAAATCATTAAAGAACAATGTGATTAAAATTGGGAAATGTTCTCATTCTTAGTAGCTGAGTAGTATTCCATTATGTAAATGAACCACATTTTCTGTATCCATTCTTCTGTCGTGTGACATCTGGGTTGCTTCTAGCTTCTAGTTATCACAAATAAAGCCACTATGAAGACAGTGGAACAAGTGCCTCTGTGGAATGGTGGGGCATCTTTTCCCAAAAGCGGTATTGCTGGGTCTTCAGGTATATCTATTTCCAATTTTTGAGGAACCTCCAAATTGATTTCCAGAGTGATGGAATAGTAATCTATTTTATACCTGATTTCCAGAGTTTATTTCCATGCAATATTATACCAGTTTGCAATCCCATCAGCACGGAAGGAGTGCTCCTCTTTCTCTACATCCTCTCCCACATGTGTTGTCACCTGAGGTTTTGATCTTAGCCATTCTGATTGGTGCAAGTTGGAATCTCAGGATTGTTTTGATTTGCATTTCTCTGATCACTTAGGACTTTAAACATTTCTTCTCAGCCATTTGAGATTCCTCAGTTGTGAAATTTCAGTTTAGTTCTATACCCCATTTTTTTGATTTGGTTGTTTGTTTTTTTGGGTGATTAGCTTCTTCAGTTTTTTTATATATTTTGGATATTAGTCCTCTACTGGATGTAGAGTTAGTGAAGATTTTTTCCACAATCTGTAGGTTGCTGATTTGTCTTATTGACTATGTCCTTTGCCTTACAGAAGCTTTCCAGTTTTATGAGATTCCATATGAGGTCTTGATATAAAAGCATGATCTGTTGGAGTTCTGTTTAGCAAATTTCCCCCTGTGCCAGTGAGTTCAAGGCTCTTTTCTACTTTCTCTTCTATTAGATTCAGTGTATATGGTTTTATGTTGAGGTCTTTGATCCACTTGGACTAGAGCTTTATACAAGTGACAAATATGGGTCTATTTTCATTTTTCTACATAAAGACAGCCAGTTACAACATTTATTGAAGATGCTTTCTTTTTACCATTGTATATTTTTGGCTTCTTTGTCAAAATCAAGTGTCCATAACTGTGTGGTTTTATTTCTGGGTCTTCAATTCTATTCCATTGATCAACTTGTCTGTCTCTATATCAATATCATGCAGTTTTTTGTTTGTTTGTTTTGAGAAAAGGTTTCTCTGTGTAGCCTTGGCTGTCCTGGAACTTACTCTGTAGACCAGTCTGGCCTTGAACTCAGAGATAAACCTGCTTCTGCCTCCCAAGTGCTGGGATTAAACGTGTGCTCCACCATGCCCGGCTATCATGCAGTTTTTACCACTATTGCTCTGTAGTAAAGCTTGAGGTCAGGGATGGTGAATTTTCTACTTGTGCTTTTATTGTTGAGAATTCTTTTCGCTATTTGGGGCTTTTTGCCTTTCTAGATGAATTTGAGAATTACTCTTTCCATGTCTTTGAAGAATTGTATTGGAACTTTGACGGGGATTGCATTGAATCTATAGACTGCCTTTGGTAGGATGTCCATTTTTACTATGTTAATTCTGTCAATCCCTGAGCATGGGAGATCTCTCCATTTTCTGAGATCTTCAATTTCTTTCTTGAGAGATGAGGACATCCTGAGTTTTGAATGCAAATGGATGGAACTAGAAAATATCATCCTGAGTGTATTAACTCAGATTCAAAAGGACATGCATGGTATGTGCTCACTAATAAGTGGATGTTAGCCAAACAAACAAACCAACAAACAAATGAACAAATAAACAAAAAGTACAGAATACCCAAGATACAGTTCACAGAACTCAACAAGGTCAACAGGTTGAAGTCCCTCTTGGGAGGGAGAAGAAAGCAATCACAAGTCTGGAGGGAGAGAGGGAACTGGCAGGAAAAGTAGACATGGGAGGAGGGAGGACAGGGGAACCTGATCTGGTATTGGGCAAGGCAAAAGTACTGAAGCCCTGAGGGCCAGTAGGAAGAATGGAAACAGGCAACCTCAGGGGATAGGAGGTTGGTGGGTGTCTTAGTCAGGGTTTCTATTCCTGCACAAACATCATGACCAAGAAGCAAGTTGGGAAGGAAAGGGTTTATTCAGCTTACACTTCCATACTGCTGTTCATCACCAAGGAAGTTAGGACTGGAACTCAAGCAGGTCAGGAAGCAGAAGCTGATGCAGAAACCATGGAGGGATGTTCCTTACTGGCTTGCTCAGCCTGCTCTCTTATAGAACCCAAGACTGCCAGCCCAGAGATGGTCCCACCCACAAGGGGCCCTTGATCACTAATTGAGAAAATGCCTCACAGCTAGATCTCATGGAGGCATTTCCCCAACTGAAGCTCCTTTCTCTGTGATAACCCAGCTGAGTCAAGTTGACAAAAAAACTAGCCAGTACAATTGACCCCTTGTCAACTTGACACACAAACACATCACTAGTAATCCTCAACCCTTAGTTCTTACTCATCCCCAAGATATTAAATAACTCAAAAGTCCCACAGTCTTTACATATTAAAAAGTTCAATCCTTTTAAAATATCTTTTAAAATTCAAAGTACTTTAAAATCCAAAGTCTCTTAACTGTGGGCTTCATTTAAAAACTTCCTTCAAGAGGGAAAAATATGAGGGCACAGTCACAATCAAAAGCAAAAATCAATCTCAAACCATTCAATGTCTGGGATCTAACTCACCATCTTCTGGGCTCCTCCAAGGGCTTGGGTCACTTCTCCAGCCAGGCCCTTTGTAGCACACACGTTGTCCTCTAGGCTCCAGATGCCTGTACTCCATTGCTGCTGCTGTTCTTGGTGGTCATCTCATGGTACTGGCATCTCCAAAATCTTCTGTAACTAGGCTTCCACACTAGCCTCTCATAGGCTCTCTCATGGTGCCAAGCCTCAACTCCTTTGCATGACCCCTTAAGTCCTGGGCCATCAATTACAACCAAGGCTGCACCTTCACAGTGCTTCCATGGCCTCAGCTTCTCTGCATAAAACCAGTACCACCTAGGTAACTCTTACACATTACCAAGTCCAGTCACAACACAAGGTACTTCATGGCTATCTCTGGAACAAAGCCTCCTCATGCTTTCATAAAACATTTCCCAGAAGATGACACCTCAATGATGCTGGTCTCTTCTTAATCACCGCTAATTTCTTAGCTCCAACTAACCAGCATCAATGGTCCCAGTAATGCCAAGTTTTTGCTTTAGTAGTTCTGATATCTTGTTAATCACAGCTGATTCTTCAGCCCCAGCTAACCAAAACCACAGAATCTTCACAAAGTAACAATGGCCCTGAAAAGAGTCTTTAATTTTCCCTCTGAAATTTCACAAACCAGGTCTCCATCTTCTGCACTGTTCTCAGCATTATCTTCCAAGCTCCTACACAACATCCCACAGAGCTCTTAACACAGAATGGATCTTCTGGCCCAAAGTTCCAAAGTCCTTCCACAGTCCTCCCCAAAATATGGTCAGGAATACCCCACTCTGCTGGTACCAATTTGTCTTAGTCAGGGTTTCTATTCATGCAAAGGTCATGACCAAGAAGCAAGTCGGGGAGGAAAGGGTTTATTTGGCTTACACTTCCATACAGCTGTTCATCACCAAGGAAGTCAGGACTGGAACTCAAGCAGGTTAGGAAGCAGGAGCTGATGCAGAAACCATGGAGGGATGTTCCTTACTGGCTTGCTCATCCTGCTCTCTTATAGAACCCAAGACTGCCAGCCCAGAGATGGTCCCACCCACAAGTGGCCCTTGATCACTAATTAAGAAAATGCCTCACAGCTAGATCTCATGGAGGCATTTCCCCAACTGAAGCTCCTTTCTCTGTGATAACCCAGCTGTATCAAGTTGACACAAAAACTAGCCAGTACAGTGGGGGTGTGGGCTCCAGAATGCACCAGAGACCTGCGAGGTGAGAGACTCTTAGAACTCAAAGGGAGAGACCTTAAATGAAATGCCAGATAGTAGGGAGAGTGAACTTACAGAGCCCACCTCTGGCAGGAAGACAGGGCATCAAATGAGGGAGAGGGGGGGGTCATCCCACAGTCACAGCTCTGACCCATAATTGTTTCTCTCTGAAAGAATTACAGGAATGGAAATGGGGAGGAGCCTAAGGAAAAGAAGATCCAGTGACAGGCCCAAAGTGACAAGGATCCAACTCAAGGGGGGTTCCCAAGGTCTGACACTAGTACTGAGGCTATGAAGTGCTCACAAAAACGGAACTAGCATGACCACACTCTGGAAGCAGCTGAAAGAGTCAGATTCAGATATTTTCACCCAATCAATGGACAGAAGCAGCTGACCCCTGTTGTTGAATTAGGGAAGGCTGAAGGAAGCTGAAAAGAAGGGCTATCCTGTAGGAGGACCAGCAGTCTCAATTAATCTGGGCCTGAGATCTCTCAAACACTGGACCACCAAACAGACAGCATACACCAGCTGATATGAGGCCCCCAACACACATATGGTAAAGGACTGCCAGGTCTTTGTTCATTCAGAGATAATGCACCTAACCCTTAAGAGAATGGAGGCCCCAGGGAGTTTCGAGATCAGGTGGTGTAGGGGGAGGAGACATTCACATGGAGACAGGGGGTTGGGGGAGAGGTATGGGATGTGGAACAGTCTGAGGATGGACAGGGTGGGAGGAATAAAATATGGAGTGTAAGAGGCTATGCCAGTGCCTGGAAAATACAGACATGGATGCTCACAGTCATTTATTGGATGGAACACAGGGCCCCCAATGGAGGAGCTAGAGAAAGCACCCAAGGAGCTGAAGGGGTCTGCAATTCTATAGGTGGAACAACAATATGGACTAACCAGTACCTCCAGAGCTTGTGTCTCTAGCTGCATATGTAGCAGAAGATGGCCTAATCGTCCATCACTAGGAAGAGAGGCCCCTAGGTCTTGCAAACTTTATATACCCCATTACAGGGAACACCACGGCCAAGAAGTGGGAGTGGGTGGGTAGGGGAGCAGGGCAAGGGGAGGGTACAGGGAACTTTCGGGATAGCATTTGAAATGTAATTAAAGAAAATATCTAATAAAAAATAATAAAAATATTTAAAGTAAACTGAGAAATGTTATAAATGCTAAATTGTTTTATCCTTTAAATTCTGTCAAATAAAAATACATGTCCAAACAAAAATTTTGATTAGTTTTAGCCTCATAAAATTTCATAGCAAATTTTATAATAGACAAGCTCCTTATCTAAGTAAAGAGAATGGACATGCATTTCTGTTGACATGATAATGCCAATGTAAGTTTGTTATTTTTAGTTTTAATCTATGATTTAGTCTAGTATCTTATAGTGAAACCATAGTAAGCTATAGGTGTAGGTGTGTGATGTGAACATAAGTGTGTGTGTGTGTGTGTGTGTGTGTGAGAGAGAGAGAGAGAGAGAGAGAGAGAGAGAGAGAGAGAGGGACAGAGAGAGGGGAAAGAGAGAGAGAGAGAGAGAGGAGAGAGAGAGGGACAGAGAGAGGGGAGAGAGAGAGAGAGAGATGCCTCCATAGTAATATTCTGAGGATGCATCTTCATTGTTTACTGTGGAAAGCCTTTTGGGGTACCGCTTGGCAACAGTCTGACACTGGAAAGGACAAAGAAATGGGCTTGAGATAGGAATCTGACCTTGGAAGTAAGCTCAGGCAGAAATCTGACATCAGGGCGTAATAAGGAAGTAAGTTTCAGCAAAAAGCTAACTTTAGGCTGTAATAGAGAAGTAAGATAAAGCAGGAATTTTAGTCTTAGGGTGAAACTAAGCTTCAGGCAAGATTTTGGGCTTAGACTAGGAAGTGGGCTCAAGTCTCTATGACAAGCCCTTTTTAACAACTGTCATGTGGCTTTGTAGTTCCTTATTGTACTGCTTGCCCAAAATACTTGCATGTAATTAAATTGGTTTAAAAGTGGGTTGAAAAATAAAAATTTGCCTGCAGTCTCAGAATAGACTGGGGTCACGCTACAATGTTGTCTAACTGTCTTTTTTCTTTTTTCTTTTTTCTTTTATTTTTTTAATTTATTTTTTTATTAGAGAATTTCTTTATTTACATTTCAAGTGTTATCCCAAAAGTCCCTTTGACCCTCCCCCGCCCTGCTCCCCTCCCCTCCCACTCCCACTACTTGGCCTTGGCATTCCCCTGTAGTGGGACATATAAACATTGCTAGACCAAGGGCCTTTCTTCCCGAATAATGGCTAACTAGGCCATCTTCTAATACATATGCAGCTAGAGACATGAGCTCTGGGGGTTCTGATTAGTTCATATTGTTATTCCATCTATAGGGTTGCAGACCCCTACAGCTCTTGGGTACTCTCTCTTGCTCCTACATTGGGGACCCTGTGGTCTGCCCTATAGATGATTGTGAGCATCCACTTCTGTATTTGTCAGGGACTGTCAAAGCCTGCCAGGAGACAGCTATATCAGGGTCCTTTCAGCAATGTCCTGCTAGTGTATGCAGTACTGTCTGCATTTGGTAACTGATTATGTGATGGACCACCCGGGTGGGGCACTCTCTGGGTGGTCCATCCTTTCGTGGCGCTGGAGAACCTGTTGACTGACTGAGTGGGCTTGGTGAGTTTACTATCTTAGTTTTGAATATACGCAATTTGGAAGTAATTTGAGATCACTAAAATCAAGTCATATTGTGTACAAAGAATAAGTAAAACTTCAAAATAATTGCACTTAGTTATCCATTTAATCAGTCAATAGCTGGTATAAACACTGTTGTATTTCTCTATGTGAAACTTTTTGGAACCAAGTTTTATCTATATTAAAATAAAGTAGTGCACTTTCTACTTTATATTATTTAACCACTAATTGGGTAGGCATCACTAATAGCTCTTTGTTCAAAAAAAAATTCTTTTCCCTGAAATTCAGGACTATTTACTAGCTCAATATTATCTTTATCAATATTCTAGATCAGGTCCCAATATTTCCAATCCAAAGAAATATACCATAATAAGAACAATTAATTTAAATTATGCATCTCCTAATACTTCTACACTGATAGTCAGCATTGTTAATCACTTTTTACATGAAAGATAGACAATGCTACTATTATGCAATGTACCCATTCACAATATGAAATAGTTATAAGAGCAAATGTCAGTTAGAATGAGAAAAAACTAATCTCTTACAGATTACCCAATGATTTGTTTAGTCATTAATGAGAACAATTTGGAAATTTTCTTTTAAACATGATATCACTCAGAAGTGTAAAAACATTCATTTTACTCAGAATATGCTACATTTCTACTCATCAAAATCAATCTGTTGTTATATATCTCCTTTTTATTATTAATAAAATATATTTATAGGCCAATGATTAAACCAATGTTACATAAAATGATCTTTTATTAAAAAATAAGATGAGCTATTAGCTTACAAAAAAGCCCAAAATGGATCTAAAAGGTATCTCACTTACCAAGGAAAAGATTCTGGAAAAAGTATGTGCTGTATGATCGTGGTTCTCTATAGAAGTCTCAAAATCGATATGAAATACAAACCATGACACATGATTAAGAGGAGTGATTGTAGGTGTGATGGTAGATATATGTCATAATAAAACTACTTATGCCGGGCAGTGGTGGCGCATGCCTTTAGTCCCAGCACTTGGGAGGCAAAGGCAGATGGATCTCTGAGTTCGAGGCCAGCCTGGTCTATAGAGTGAGTTCCAGGACAGCCAGGGCTACACAGAGAAACCATGTGTTGAAAAACCTAAACAAGCAAACAAACAAACAACCCAAAAAACCAAAAAAACTACTTATATCTTGATTATCATTGGGTTCACATGTGGTCTTTATATGAGGAAAATTAGATAGATGATTCTATACTATAAAAACAAGTGAGCTCCATAGATGTTTCCAATATCTATTTATAGTTTTAATGTTGCTTTTTAGCCATACAAGACGGCACCATTACATGAGTAGAGTCAATGTGCTGAAGGCATTTTATTTATTATTCTTACAAATCTTCGTGACATTGTGATTAATTTAAAATAAAAACAAATGAAATAAAAAGATACCCACTCCAGGTCACAGAATGTTGTAAATATTTCTGTGGCTCTTGATCAGAAACACTAGTATATTTTTGTGTAGAAGGTTTTCTCTGTTATATAAATTAATAAACTTGCCTTGTTTACCCAACATGTTACTCTTTTAGTTGTTTAGACAGTTAGTAACAGACAGAGTGAACAATTACTGTTGCATTGAAGGCACTGTGGTTGCAATGAAAACAAACCAAAATAAAGAGAAGCACAGGAGGGACTACACTGTCATTAGATTGGAGTCATGTGGGAAAAAAGTAGATTAGGGTAAATGTATGAATATTTAAACTCTCCTGACAAATGTGTTATGAAAAACAAAAAACAAGAAGTATTTTCAATATAAGACAAAGGTGATAAACTATTTAAATTTTTATAGATTATTAATATTATGGTCACAGTCATTTATGCTTATATTGTCTATGGACAACAAAGGCAGGGCTGAGAATTTCCAACAAAATTGTCATTACAGGTCAAATCAAAATATTTACTCTCTGAATCTTGAAGTAAAAGCCTGTAGCCTCTGACTCAGGATAAACATCATGAGTCTCAAAGCAGACTCATGTTGTTTTTTCTTCAGTCAATTTCTATGAAAGTTAAATAGTTAGTTTCTTTCAAAACATTGCTTTTTCTAAAATATGCTTAATCCTCACTGCCTGTATCCATTCCCACAGTCAAAAGCTCTGACCTAGAATTGTTCCTGTCTAAAAGAACTGCAGGGACAAAAATGGAGAAGAGATTGAGGGAAAGGAGTTCCACTGACTGCCTCAAATTGGGATCCAGCTCAAGGGGAGGCTCCAAGGCCTGACACTATTACTGATGCTATGGTGTGCTTTCAGACAGGAGCTGACCCCTGAGAGGCCCAACAAGCATCTGACTGAGACAGACTTAGATACTTTTGTTTGTTTGTTTGTTTGTTTGTTTTGAGACAGGGTTTCCCTGTATAGCCCTGGCTGTCCTGGAACACTTTGTAGACTAGGCTGGCCTGGAAATCAGAAATCTACTTGCCTCTGCCTCCAGAGTGCTGGGATTAAAGGCATGCGCCACCATGCCTGGCTCAGATGTCGATCCTTATATCCAACCATTGGGCTGAAGTCTGGACCCCTGAAGTTGAGTTAGAAAAAGGCTGGACTAAGTTGTGGAGGAGGGACACCCCATAGGAAGACCAGCATTCTCAACTAACCTGGACACCAGAGATCTCTCAGACACTGAGATCTATAGGCAGCATGCAGTAGCTGGTCTGAGGCCTGTGACACATACATAGTAGAGGACTGCCTGGTCTGGCCTCAGTGGGAGAAGTTGTGCTAAACCCTTGAGAGACTTGAAATCCCAGAAAGTGCGGAGGTAGGGGAACATCCTCTTAGAGACAGGGGGAGGAGCAATGGGATAAGGAACTGTGGGAGGGGGGACTAGGAAGGGAGCAATGGCTGGATTGTAAAATAAATAAAAGTAATAGAAATATGTTTAATTCTTATATTATATGCTGGTCTTGTGTTCTGTCATGCAGGTTCTTCTAATTAACCAAATTATAAACTTTGCCACATTACTTTATTAGGAGAAATTCCAGGCCTTATGTGGAAGACATAAGCAAACCACATTTGTTTTCAGATGCTAACTAACATTTTTAAAAGGCTAAATTGTAAAAAGAAATAATATGGGTTTAAGCATAAAGTAAAAACAATATTGCTTATTTCTCCAATATTCAGTTTGATACACACTTATGCATGCATTTTATAGACATGACTGTAAAAAAGGTTGAAAGTTATTACTTAATGAGATATGAAGTCTATAGGTTAAAATACTGGAGAACATTAAGAGTGAAGGAATCACAGGTGATGACCAAATCCATTCTTTTGAGTGACAGATTGCAAGAGGAAAGAAGAGAAGAGAGTCATGCAGAAGGACTTCAGCGCCTCTTCAGATTTAGGATGTTGGAAGGAGATCCCTTTGAAAACCTTGCCTGTGAACTTCAAAGGGCATACTGAGGAACAATGAACACTGTTACTCATGTTCCCAGTGTATTCATTTCTGGTACGGCAGGAATGATTGAACTTGAGTGAGTTGGAGTTGTGTCTGAGTCTGAAGTAACTTTCATCATGTTTCCTCAAGGCCTGCTTTGACATACAAATTACCTCTATTGAAGAGAGGAAGAATAATATTGGAACCAATCAAAGGAGTGGGTTAAAAGCTAGTATGTCTGTGCAGAGCTCCTTTGAGACTACAAGTAAATGATCAGTATAGATTCATATCATTCCCTCTTCTGTCTCTACAGAGAGTTAAGAAAAATAACCCAAAGCATGGCCAGTGTATGTTTCAGACCAGATGAACCAAACCTATATGGAGATCGGGGAGTTTCTGAAGGCAACTGAATGAATTAACAGTTCTAACTCCTTTCTGAAGTCGTAACATCATATACCTCAGATCCTCAGTGGAGACCTTAGGTTTTGTAGAACCAAATAGATAAATCTGTCAGGAACAGAATTTAAAATTGTAAACCCTTAGAGAAGGTTCAGGCAGAGTCCCAAACCTGTAATATTTATTTTCTTCATTCTAAATCCACCTTTGCAATTATTTTCATAATATTAAGGCCTGGGTAGAAATTTGAAATCCTAAGAATGTGCCTGAGGTTGGCAGGCAAAATTACCTAAAAGGAGAGTTTATGCCTTTAGGTTAAATTTAATAGGGTGGAGGGAATCTTACAGCTTGCTTCATTTTCCTGGTAGTAGATGCTTAGATACTTTTATATTAAAAAGAACTATGTAATCTTTTATTTTCAACTACTTTTGCTAGGAGTAAACATAAAACTACAACAAAATATAATTAATATTTCATAAATATCTACAATGCTGTAAGGAAGATGACATAGAATGAACTATAAAAACTTACATGTGGGAATTCCACCCAGTCTCTATTCATAATGCTTTATTATTTTTTAAAACAAACTATATCTTTGGCTTAATGTACTTCATTAGCTTACCGATATTCGCCATGATCAGGGCCATTTTGAAATCTGTTTTATAGTTCTATGATAAACACTATGAGTAAAAAATATCTTTTGGAGAAAAATAGTCATTTGGCTTACATGCGCTGATCACAGCTCACAGATGAGGGTAGTCAGGGCAGGAATTTTGAGGCAAGCATCCGGCAGGTTAGGCTGCTTGCTGATTTACATTTTATGGCTTGCTCAACCTGCTCAGGCAGATATTGCCAGATACTCTAAGCCTTCCTTCCTGGGCAACTAGGACAAAGACATATGACATATGAGCCTGTAATGGCAGATGGGATACAAGAAGCTTGATGGGTCCCTCCTAAGATCAAGACGAAAATAATGGTCATGCGTCTCTTTTCAATTAAGGCTGAAAAATATGAAGGTCTTTCTTTCAATTTAAATGAGCACAATATAGTTCTCATAAGATTAGGATTGTGGGATGAAAAATAAATAAAATAAAGTCTAAAATGGAGTATGCCTTTAAACTCTTACTAAGTAATGCAGGCTAGTCTGGATATTTATACATAAACCAGGCTATCCTTAAATAGAGAATCCCCCTCCTGCTGCTATTTTCATTGGGTAACAGCACAGACATGTCTTGAAGGTTTCTGTTGGAGGATACTAAGATTGGCAGTTTCTACTTCAGGTAAAGGTGAGGGAGAGTATCAGTTCAAAGCACTTTATCCTGTCATATCCTTCAATATTTAAAAGGTATTTCATGGTTAGAGTTTGCTAATTTCATGAGTATCTTTATGTGTTTTCACATAGTAGGTTATATATTATATTTTTAGAAATTCGTAGCTGGGCATGGTAGCACACACCTTTAATCCTGGCACTTGGGAGGCAGAGGCAGGGGAATTTCTGAGTTTGAGGCCAGCCTGGTCTACAGAGTGAGTTCCAGGACAGCCAGGGCTATACAGAGAAACCCTGTCTCGAAAAAAACAAAACAAAACAAAACAACAACAACAACAAAAACAAAACAAAACAAAAAAGAAATTTGTACAGCTTGCATGGGAATGAATACCAGGCTCCTTAGGCCTTATCAATGTGACACCACCTTCTATGAAATAGAGGTCTCTTTTTGCATTGTAATGAGTTCAGGTCTTTACACTTTCAGAGCCCAAATCCTATTACAAGATTCTTCTTGAAATCATTTGAAGGCTCAATGATAGATGTGGAAATGAAATACAAAACTGATGGGAAAAAATATTGTTCTCTAACTCCAATAAGCCATTGCTAAGTCAAAACACAACTGATGTAAGCTTGAGTATTTTAATAGAAATGTAATAAGGAACAGTATCATAAATGCTTCAACCATCTTTAGAGGTCTGTTATCAGTTTAAAGCATATGGATTGTAAGTTCATCTTAATAGGTATTTTCAGATACGATCAGTTATGAAAGCGACAGCTTGATAAATATGATGATGGCTATTTTGTCAAGGACTAGCCTTGTCTTGGAGAGGAGTTCTGAAGAAAAGGAGTATTTGAGAGCAGCAGAATAAATTACTAGAAGTCAAACCATGCGTCCAAGTTGGCAGCCTATATTCTGCTTGAGATAGCCCCCTAGAAAATGAAGAGAAAAGGCCTAGTGGCACTCTGATTGCCTGGCATTACGTCCTTCTCTACCTTTTCTTTGTTGTGGCTCCATGGGCATAAACATATCTCTTGTCTTTGGCCAAAGCCACTCTCAGGATCAAAGCTTATCTTTATCAACTGCTGTAAGACAAGACCTGAAGGAGTCAGCAGAAAAGTTCTGATTTGATTAAGCAACTCTCTTCCTCAAAGTGTGAAAGGTAGAGAGGGTATCACAAAAGGATGGAAAGTTACACTATTTTCATGTTCCCCCTGATGTAAAAATGGCTCTACCTTGAGCAACACTGGAAGCATGTGTTACACCATAAAGTGTGAAGGAAGTAGATGTAGTGTGCCAATTTGTAGGTCGATTTTTTTCCAGCTGTGGAAGAGATGTCTGCTCCAGTATCCAAAAGGGCTTTGATAACTTTTCCATTTATTGTTATCTCCTTAAATGGCCTGTTTTTCTTTACTTCTTCCACCAAAAAACACTCAATTTCTTGGACGAAAGCTTCTTTCTCCTCTGGCCTGAGTTTGTATTGACTAAATTTCAACACATAATGGTAACAACAAGATTGCGCAACCCTCTGTCCTGCATGAATCTATACTGTTTTGAGGGTGGCTTCAACAAGATTTTTACCTTTCTTTGTAAGTCAGAATTACTATCTCCTGGAATTACATGTATCCCTTGTAGAGACCAATCCTGTGCTCTCATGGGGTGGTCTGACATAGGGAGCCAACTGAGGACTGACACCCTTGGTTGGCTGGAGCCAAAGGATTTATGCTGGCCCCCATTATTTGAGTTGTCTGTGGCTGGGCTCCCTGAAAGTTTCCCTGCTGAGTAAATCCTCTTTAATGGTGTGGTGGTTTGAAAATGTTTGGCCAGGGTGTGGCACTGTTAGAAAGTTCGGCCTTGTTGGAGTATGTGTGGCCTTGTTGGAGGAAACCTTTGTCTGTGGGGATTGGCAATGAGACTCTCCTCCTAATCACATGGTTGTCAGTTTTCTTCTAGTGGCCTTCAGATGAAGATGTAGCACTCTCAGTCCCTTTTATACTATGCCTGCCTGGACGCTGCCATGCTCCCACCTTGATGATACTGTATTGAACCTTTGAACCTGTAGGCAAGCCCCACTTAAATGTTGTTTTGATAAGAGTTGGTCATACTTGGTCATAGTGTCTGTTCACAGCAATAGAAATCCTGACTAAGATACTGACAAAGGTCAGAAACTTTATTAGAAAACATTCTAAAAGAGCTATGAAAAATTCTACAAGAGTTGTAGTCACTCTCCATTGATTTCTAGAACATAATCAGAAATCCTTTATTTAGAAAACTTCTTGATGAACTGTGTTTACTCTCCAGAGATCTCCAGAGAGTTCATGTCACACAGACCAAAAGCCCAATTTTCATTTTACATGTCAATTCAGTTATTTATTTCAGGTTGCCTCGTGACCATCCCACAAATCAGCATTCCATGACATTAGCTCCTTGACTCTAAGGAAGAAGAGACAGCAAGCTGAAACACAGATAATAAAGTAGCTGGGGGTGGGGGCTGAGGGTGGCAGGGGTCCCAGCCCTGGATTTACCTTTCAGTCCATGCCTGGACCTAAATTTGCTCTGTCACAGGTTGACATTGAACTCAGGAATCTGCCTGCATTTGTATCTGCCTGTCTTTGTATCTTTTAGCTGAAAGTGCAGCTGCCTCTGTTCCTTTAGATCTGTGAAACTCCTTGTACAATTCATATTGCTTTTTAATATTTTTGCATATTTGAGAAATTATATATATATATATATTTTAAAGCATGATTCTTGAGTTCTTTTCCCCACATTTTGGGCTGCCCTGACCTGAAAGTCCCAGTATTTTCCACTTTGCTGAGACATTTGCTGAGACACCTTTGCTTCATAAACACTTGCTATCTCTAATTAACATGAAGTCATTAACAAGAACAGGCAGGACATTCTGTAAAGGAGGGATGTGAAAATGTGAACATTATTATATACACAAGTCTTATGACCACAGAAACCATTGACACTACTGAAGGCCTCTGCATGCTGGCCCATTCCCAGGGTCAGGAAACATTCTTGTCATTCCACTCCTACCAAGGCCAGTTGGACTCAGTACTATATTTCTTACATGAAGAAACTTTGTCATAGATGTGCATACTATAAGAAAATTAAAGGATAAATATGTGTATATATAGTTGTTTGTGAAACCTTGAAAATCACTATGATTATGATTGATGAAAATAATACAACAATGAACAGTAACAAGATCTGGGCCTGAATAAAACTGGATGAAAAAATGTATACAAATTTGTGAAGAAACTTTGTTAAATGTCTCTATAAGTCCCTGACCCTTGAACAGTGGTACTTACTTCCAGATACCCCAGAGTGAGACACCAACATGCAGATCAATGCAAAAGCAAGAGCTTTATTTTCTGGCGGGTCGGGGTCGACCTTCAATTAGTCCCCCAAGAAGAGTTCCTAAGAAGGTGACTCCACTGGCTATTATAAGCAGTTTTTATACTTTTTAGGGGCATAGGTTACATCAGCAAAGTTACAGTTCAAACTTATTGGCTAACCATACTGACTTTTAAATCTATTGGCTAGCAAGCATGACACACATTTGAACTCTACTTGGGACTTTCCAAAGGGTCAGGCAGTACATTCTGAAAATTTTTTACTCAAGAATGTTCCTGTGGGTGGAGAATGGAACTTGGCCTAGCCTTGACTCCAGGCAGGAGAGGTAAGCTGTAAGGAGGGTGTGGGACTGGAAAATCACTTAGGGTTCCTCAGTCTCTATTATACAAATATAAAAAACATGAACTATGTGTGTGATGTTATTGGGGTTTCAAGTATTAGTTAACAATTTGTATGTTGAATAGAAGTTAGACACTAGAAATATAAAATATATTTAAAGTAGTCTAATAATTTATAATGGCAGTAATCAAAAATGTAAACTGTGATAATACAGTATTGTCACAATACTAAGAGATTAGGAGTGAAGCCGGGCCTGGTGGCATACACCTTTAATCCCAGCACTTGGGAGGCAGAGGCAGGCAGATTTCTGAGTTCGAGGCCAGCCTGGTCTACAAAGTGAGTTCCAGGACAGCCAGGGCTATACAGAGAAACCCTGTCTCTAAAAACCAAAAGAGAGAGAGAGAGAGAGAGAGAGAGAGAGAGAGAGAGAGAGAGAGAGATCAGGAGTGAAAGGAGTGAAGCAGGAATAATACGGAAGAAAAGCACAGATTCACCAAATAGAAAACACATAGGAAAGTTTAAAGTAAATTGTAGTTTACAAAGCCAGGAAGGATGGATCATCTGGGAAGGTCTTCTGGTTAAGGCATTTGTTATCATCTTACAAGTTGATGCAGGACCAAATGTACTGGTTGGTAGTATTGCCCCGTTTCGTTTAGCCACTTTATGGGCATTCATCTTCACAACGACAGCTCAGTCAATGAGACTTTATTTAATTAAGACTAACCTTTGAGTACATTCTCTTAGTATGATTAGCATATAATCCTGTTTAGTTTGTAAGTCTTATTAAAAATTCAATATATTTATATATTGAGGTATCATATGCATATTATTCTTACTATAAAAGTTGAAGGGGATACAAAATCTGTCAAATACTACATGCATTAATGTAATAATGAGATGTTATCTAATAGCATGGGATAATCAGTAATTCCATGTTGTGTGAATCATAAACATTAATTATAGTTGGAAAAGTGATGTATGAATCATATACATGTGGTTTATAATGGCTTACATGCCACTAGTGTTTTATTTTCAAAAAGTATATATACCATTAAGCATATATATACCATTATGCATATATATATATATATATATATATATATATATATATATATATATTTAAACCATGAATGACAAAAGTCCATGATTAAAATGTGAAAGCGACATTGTTTAGGTGGCTTCTCTTGGAGGATATATTTCAAGTATTTTGTATATATTTATTTGTATATATTTATTATATTTCTATTCTAAATATTCCATATACATTAATGTATTTTACATCCATCTTTTCCCTTTATTTTTTTAAATATATGTAGATATTTTCTATTTTCACAATTCATGAGAAGTATAGTTGATTTATAAATATAAATCCTTAATGAATTTTAGTAGAGATTTCTTTAAAACTATGTTTGATATCTCCTATTCACTATTCATTTTACAAAAACATTTTTAAAGGTCAATTGAAATGTAATTGCTCTACTTGAGTAAAGCTTTTAGAGATATTCTTTCAAACAAAATGTAACCATTATTTTTAAGTATTTTAATAACTGGGAAAGGTGATAATATTTAAGGTTATGTTGTATATAAGAGATTATTTCTGAGGAAATGACATTAAAATCAGTGAAGAAGTGAAAGCAGGGATTGAAAAATTTAGAGAAGCCAATATTATTTATTTAAGGAATAGATAATATTATAATACAGGTTAACATTCATTTGATGTGCACTTCAACTTCTGAACTTCTTGGTTTTAGCATGCAACCACTTTGTTAGGAATTTTTTATCACAGAATAGACTACAAAAAGACAGATGCATAACTGACTCTCTGGTGTCATAGATAGTGACAAATAGTAGTCTTTTCACTTAAGCTGTCCATGTTCATGCTCCAACTTCTTGGTCAAATATAGACATTTTGTTTTGCTACTATGCAAAATAGTGAAAAACTATACTTACTGATAAAACCACATTGTTTTCCTTGACGATCCCTATTTCTTTGAGATTAATGCCTAACACAGAGATGAGAGTATTTCCTGTTGGGGAGACTGAATGACTAAGACTTCGTATTTTGTTCATAATTAGGTTAACTTTTGTGAAGGAAGGACATAAATAAGACATAATACTCCAGTATATTACCTTCAGCTATAAACTCTGGAGTGTCTGTTGAAAGCAACATTACTAATGTGAATGGCCTAGGCCAAAATTTGTCTTTTATCATGGAAGTAGTAAGATTTATTATTTGATCCTTTAGAGGTCATGGGACTATTTCAGAATAGACCTCAAGTCCCTGATATGTTAAATCTTTATATTATACATAGTCATGAATAATTATGGAAATGTTATATTAGAAAATATATTACCTGTGATACTGCTATTCCTATTGTACTCTGTGGGAGCAGTTTGTATTGTATCAGACATCATCTCAATATCATATATGTTCCAGATATAGCTGTTTCAATCTTATTTTTATGGTAACATATGAGTATATAACATTTTTGTATGCTTAAATGGTTACAAAAATAACTTTATAAAGAGCACTGTTATATATTCACTTTGTAAATACTGTATATATTAATATCTCTTATGCTTCTTATAATTTTATTTTGTGAATTTTTCAAACCTATATACTATTCAATGCTCTGTCTAGATATTTATTTGTATCAAAGTATCATGTCTCTCTTCGTAGAAAATATCTCCTGCATGTTATTGAATAAATGCACTAATCCTTGGGGAGACAGAATTGAGATAATATTTTTCTATTTAGTGTTTTACTACCCAATATCTTTAACCTAGATATTTCATCTCTGCCTGCTTCAATATTTCATCAATAGAAATAAGATCATAAATAACTATTATTTTCAGATATAATATATAAAATATACCAAGGATAGGCAAATTAAAACACAAATGAATATTTGTAAAATCAATCGTATCTTTTTGTATAAGTAAGTTACTTTCTTTACTGAAATGTAGATTTGAAAAATTTTATACTTATCTAAATTTATTTTAAATGGTTTATTTAATTTTCAGGATGTACTAATATCTAGAATACTAAGTATTGAACAGTCTTGTTTTTAAGGGAGGTGGGGAAACCATGTCTCATGATGTCTAACTTTCCTTCACAGGTAATAGTATTAAATGAACATTGAAAAACTAAAGATAGAGATTTTATTTTGCTAGTATAAAAAATAGTGAAAGCTCTACTTACTGACAAAGCCACTTTGCCCTTGATTTTTATTTATAAGCCAACATTCTTTGAAATAATGCCTCATGAACACACAGATGAGAGAAGACTCCATTGCCTCATAGGTGAAACTGAATGACTAAGATTTTTGTACGGAATGATTTACTGAAGTGGGAACATTTGATCTCCAATTTCCCACTCACTATTCAGTTAAACCATGACTAAAACTGTTGCGTAATTCTGCAGGAAATTTTTTTTATTTTACCAGTTGTACTGGCTAATTTTGTGTCAACTTGACACAGCTGGGGTTATCACAGAGATAGGAGCTTCAGTTGGGGAAGTAACTCCATGAGATCTAGCTGTGGGATATTTTCTCAATTAGAGATCAAAGGGGGAAGGCATCTGGTGGGTGGGACCATCTCTGGGCTGGCATTCTTGGGTTCTATAAGAGAGCAGGCTGAGCAAGCCAGGGGAAGCAAGCCAGTAAGGAACATCCCTCCATGGCTTCTGCATCAGCTCCTGCTTCATGACCTGCTTGAGTTCTAGTCCTGACTTCCTTCGTGATGAACAGCAATGTGGAATTGTAAGAGGAATAATCACTTTCCTCCCCAACTTGCTTCTTGGTCATGATGTTTGTGCAGGAATAGAAACCCTGACTAAGACAAATTGGTACCAGCAGAGTGGGGTATTCCTGTGACGACCTGACCATGTTTTGGGGAGGACTGTGGAAGGACTTTGGAACTTTGGGCCAGAAGATCCATTCTTTGTTAAGAGCTCTGTGGGATGCTGTGTAGGAGCTTGGAAGATAATGTTGAGAACAGTGCAGAAGATGGAGGCCTGGCTTGTGAAATTTCAGAGGGACAATTACAGACTCTTTTTCAGGGCCATTGCTACTTTGATTGTGAAGATTCCGTGGTTCTGGTTAGCTGGTACTGAAGAATCAGCTGTGATTAATAAGATACCAGAACTAATAAAGTGAAACCTTTGTATTACTGGGACCATTGATGCTGGTTAGCTGGAGCTAAGAAATTAGCTGTGATTAAGAAGAGACCAACATCACTGAGGTGACATCTTCTGGGAAGTGTTTTCTGAAGGCACAGAGGGTGTGTTCCAGAGATAGCCTTGTGCTGTGGCTGGACTTGGTAATGTGTAAAGTTACCCTGGTGATACTGGTTTTGAAGGCATGAAAGGGTCATGCAGAGCAGCTGAGGCCACGAAAGCACTGTGAGAAGCCATGGAAGGCCATTGGTTAAGGTGCAGTCTCAGTTGCAATTGATGGTCCAGGACTGAAGGGGTCATGCACTGAGCTGAGGCTTGGCACCATGAAGAGAGCCTATGAGACGCTAGTGTTGAAGCCTAGTTATAGTGGAAGACAGCAGCATTTTGGAGATGCCAGTACCATGAGATGACGACCAAGAACAGCAGCAGCAATGGAGTACAGGCATCTGGAGCCTAGAGGACAAAGGGCATGGCTGGAGAAGTGAGCCAAGCCTTTGGAGCAGCCCAGGAGATTGTGAGTTGAATCCCACACATTGGATGTTTGGAGATTGAATTTTACTTTTGATTGTGACGGTACCCTGACATTTTTCCCTCTTGAAGGAAGTTTTTTAGTGAAGCACACAGTTAAGATACTTTGAATTTTAAAGTACTTTATATTTCAAAAGATACTGTATATTTTAAAGGGACTGAGCTTTTAATATGTAAAGACTGTGGGACTTTTAAAGTTATTTAGATCTTGGGGATGAATAAGAACTAAGGGTTGAGTCTTACTAGTGATGTGTTTGTGTGTGAAGTTGACAAGGGGTCAATTGTACTGGCTAGTTTTGTGTCAACTTGACACAGTTGGGGTTATCACAGAGAAAGGAGCTTCAGTTGGGGAAGTACCTCCATGAGATCTAGCTGTGGTGTATTTTCTCAATTAGTGATCAAGGGGGAAAGGCCCCTTTTGGATGGGACCATCTCTGGGCTGGCAGTCTTGGGTTCTATAAGAGAGCAGGCTGAGCAAGCCAGGGGAAGCAAGCCATTGAAGAACATCCCTCCATGGCCTCTGTATCAGCTCCTGCTTCCTGATCTGCTTGAGTTCCAGTCCTGACTTCCTTCAGTGATGAACAGCAAATTGGAAGTGTAAGCTGAATAAACCCTTTCCTCCCCAACTTGCTTCTTGATCATGATGTTTGTGCAGGAATAGAAACCCTGACTAAGACACTAGTCTTTGCTTTTTTTCTAATTAAAATATTAAAAAAAAAAATGAGACAGTGGGGGAATGAATCCAGTTGGTGATCTTGTTGACATAAAACAACTTTTCTACCTACATTTGTACATGAGGTGGTTTGCCTTGTTGGAGCTCCTGTTGCAAGATAGTGTGATAATCAAGAGTTTCTCTTAAGACTAATAGACTGCTTTTTATGCATGTGAGAAAACAGTGTACTTGGAAATCCCCTCATCTAGCTTACCAAGAAAGGGTGGGTCAAATGGGGCCACAGAGCACAGCTGTGTTAGTGTTTTGGCTCTGTTTTTGCTGAGCTGCATCACGGGCAGGGGATATGACAGTGTGTACTAATGTGGATTTCAAGAGCTCAAGGCATTCAAGCAATCCTCACAAAAGGCAAAGCATGAATCTTTTTTATGCCAATAGCCAGAGGACTGCTGATATGGACAAACTTGGCATCTGCAAACCCCTTTGACCTAGTTAGGGGTTTTACTGACTAGGGAAATGAAATCCTCTGATTAGTTTTGTAGTGATATACCTATTCAAATGACCTGACATAGTCAAAAGTAGTAAAATCTTATTGGAATTTGAAGGAATTAAAATAAAGGAAAAGAAAATTAGTCATTACTACTCCTTTCACTGAATCCTTAAAGGGGTTCATGTTACATCTAAGACTTCCTTAAGGTCAATAGTCTGGTGACCACTACTCCCATGTCCTCTTCCATTACAGTCTCCTTCTTGAGAATAACAGTTCTGCATAGTCTGCCTACAACAATTGCTGTGAATGTTTTCTGTCATTAGCTTTTCTATACTCTCAAAACGACACAATGAAAAGAGAGACAATGCCTAATCATATACATATACTACATATACAATAGTCAGAAAGCGAAAATCATTAAAAAAATTAATCAAAGATTGATTAGTTTCTTCTCTTGAGAAATGATGGAAGATCAAAGTGGAAACAGCCTTTTCTAGCTAATCTTGAGTTTGCCAGACAAGTTTTCTGCACCTCGAATCACTGTGGCATAGGCTGGAGGTTAGGCTTGATTCAGATAGAGGTCTTCAGGCTAGAGAAACCTATAACTTTGCTCTGAAACGTAGATCAAGCTGATGTACCAGAACTAATAGTGTATATCCATATTGTCTCTGTTTTCTCTACTTTTCTGAATGATAAAAGGATGATGTTGTAGGGAGCTTCAACAGGGCAGGAAACACAAGCTCTCCCAGCCAGATGGTGCATAAAAAGCAGTTCCACTAGAGGGAGGGCTTGTAACAGACCAAGATAGCATCACAATCAGCCTCCAGTTCTGTGCATCTTGTCTAATGTGAAATGTACTCTAAAATATATTAAATATGCACATGTACTATATGTCATATATTATAGAACATGGCCTATTTTACAAATAAGTTAAACTACTAAAATATAGAATAATTTCATAAGTAATATATTGTATTCATCATACCATAGATGATTCATATATTATACAAATTTAGAATGTATATATGTATATGCTCTCTCTCTCTCTCTCTCTCTCTCTCTCTCTCTCTATATATATATATATATATATATATATATATATATATATAGTGTCTGTGTGTGCTTGCGTGTGTGTGTGTGTGTGTGTGTAAGTATGTATGTATTTTGCCCTACTTCATTGATCAACTACCCAATGTTTCTCCTGCCCCTCACCCCAGGATTCCTTTTAGTTGTCTCAATGTCTGTATTCTGAAGTGTTTCAGTTCTCAACTGTTACTCATTTATGTTTTTCTCTATATTTTTAAACTGACGATTCTCATTCATTCTTATTATACAAAACACCGTCAATGCATAGGATCAAATTTTGGGTCCATGTATATATCTGTATTATACATATAAGCATAAACTACATGCACACATATTTGGCTTTATTCATGTCTTTGAACTACATGTTTGCAGTCATAATTGTCAACTGAACTTCACTATTTAGTATTGCAATTTATATATCTCAATTTCAACACTGTAATATATTGCTATTATTCCCAACTGTTCTGAGCCACACTGAAAGCTATCTTGTCCCACAGTCTTTATGTGGTTATAAGCTACTGGTTAGAGATGCCTGCTATCCATATTCTCTTCATGCTTCCTTGCTCCTGCTCTTTATTTAAAATAATGTGTTCTTCTTCTCATGGTTTTATTTTAGAAAAAAAAATTCACTTCCCAGGCATCTAGAGCAAACACTGTAGTCAGTCTCCACACATCTATCTCATACCAATCCTCTGATTCAATAGAAATTGTGGGTTCTTTTCTTGTTTGTTTGTTTTTTTGTTTTTGTCTTCAGGAATTGTTAAAAACAGGGCATCATATTCAGGATATACCCTTATCTGTTAGGTCAGACCTTACTGCAGTTTCAGTTTGTCTGCATAACTATACCATTGGTTATCCAACTGACCACTCACAAAACGAGCTCACATATGAACATTTCTACAGCACCGTGCCTTAAATCCTGCAATACTTCTTATCTTACTGAAAGAGAACCTAAGACCCTAAGACAGTCTTCAAAGCCACCACCTTTATTGAGTTATTTGTTTCTAATATTAGTAGGTGATTATAATAAAAATGGGACATTCCTCATGTTTTTTTGTCCATTGTTCAGAACATGGGCTGGTTAGCATATAGGATACATGTGCTATAGAATATGGACAAATGTCAGATTAACATTACTTTAGAAAACTTTGCTAATATTAGCAGATTTTTCTCTTTACTGTCAAATGCATTTATCAATAGCCAAGAAGTATTGGATTTATTTTGTGCTATAATAATTGTGTTATTTAAAAATCATACCTTCAAACATTTTCCAGAGGTGGGGGTAAGAAGAAATCAGTGCCTCTTTGTTCATGCATAAGGCTTGCTGAATTAACTTAGGCAGGTGGTAGCAGAAAGCCAGGTCTGTTTGCATTCGAAATTACTGATACCTTTATTGAATTCTCCAGTTCTGAAAGAGAGGAAATGGAAGGAAGATCTGATTCCCATTATTAGATACCCATTTAACAATTCTGGGAAACGGTAATTGTCATTCATATTTTGGGTTAGAATCCTAAAAGTGGTTTTGCCCGACAATGCTGTTACAGGGTGGCTGTTTCTGATCAAGTCTGTTGCTTTCCTTTTCAAAGTGAACTGGACAATGCAACTGTGCGACTTTACTTCTTAATCAGATCCGCAGCATCTTGATGGGGCCCTCAAGTGCAGTTTTAGGTTGCAGACTGCATGAAAGATCTGTCCTAATGGCTTATCTTCTTCAAGAGAAAATACACAATGTTCATATTTAGTAAACAGCAAAACTCGAACCAATATAAATTATTGACTTCTTTTTAGCAAATGTTTGAGAGTAAATGCTTCTTTTCCAAAGCAACATACATGCTACCAAACTCTAAATAGACTTCCACAGAAAAGTAGTTTTCTAAAACATGCTAAAAGTTTTATTGATAATCTTAGGTTGCAGAAGCTTTGAAAACAACACACTAGCAACAAGTCTAACCTTCACATTCAAAGATAAAGAAAAACAAATGTGCCTGTCTCTGTGATAATTCTTCTATAATATCAGAATAAAGAACAGGGACATTGGAGAGGTTCTTCATATAAAGCATCCTCAAATTTCTCTTCTAGAAGAGAAGAGTAAGAATACCATTTGCAAAGTAACATAGAACGTATGTATCCATAGATAGTATCCTAGCTTTCCTCAGTGATTTTACAGAGGACATTCCCTCCCTGAGAATATTTACCTAGAAGTGAAGAACGGCTAAATTCTCTTAAGTGTGAATGTAAATAATAAATCTTTCCTGTAATTACTCTTCAATATTTACTCTCCCTTTGGCTTCTTTACCTTGTTGAGGGGTTGCTGATGGCATTGGTTGTCATTTACCATACACTTCCTTTTAGTAAGATGTTGACTCAGCAGATCTTTCTGTCAGACTGTGATGACAGAGACCAAAATTATTAGACACATGAGAAAACCGCCCTCTAGCTGGAGGTAAGAGACCCTGGTCCAGATACAATTTCTTCTCCAGTTTATACCAATACCAAAACTCTTTACTTTAGCATTGGAAATTTTTGTGACCTCTACATGAGGATACTATTCCAGAGGGACCTGCTTCTGGAAGGTCCTGACTTCATAATAACAGTCCTCAACTGTTTCAAGAGAAACAGACACTTTTTCCTAAGGACTCAGTATAAAGCTTGAGATAGAAAAAAATGCTTTTGCTCCATGTAACCGGAAGCTATGTTATTGCCTTTGGAATTGTTATCTGAGTGCAGTGTTGCATAGGACTTTTTGTGTTATGTAAGGTATTTTTATACCTCATATGCCATTTTTAAAAGATTATACCCTCTCCCAAATTTCTTCAGTTACATCCTTTTGTCCCTGGTGGTTTGTAACTTGTATGTGATTTTTCTCACAAGGATGCTAATGTGAATTGGTTTCTAGAAAAGCACTTTTGAACTAAGGCTACTAGTGTCAGACCAAAATCTATGCTTCCGAGTCAGAGGTTTCTTATAATTAAAGCTTAGATGTACAACATCCATATATGCTTAATGTCCTCTTACTCAAAGCTCTAAGTGGTGACAGTATGAAGTGGATGAAGAATTATATAGAGATACCAAGGGTAACACATAGTGTTAGCAAGGAGAGAAATAGCTAAGAATCTGAGATGAATGAAGAGTAGGTAGTGTGGAAAATAGAAGCCTGGAGGGAGGAGCTACCAGGAGGATGAAAGCAACAGTCTCTAGAAGACACTTGTGTGATCCTCCCCTCAAGACCTTCATAAGATACTCTAGCAGCACCACCTAATCTAGGGATTTCTGGACTCCTTAACTATCAGGAAATACAGTTTCAATCTGCTTTGTCTGTGGTAATTTTTATTTTGTTCAAATTATGACAGTTTTATCGTACTAACAGTTATGACATTAATCATTTAATCCATAAGTTATAGAACATTGCTCTAATAAATTGAGAACATTAATTCAATCTATGATATGGCTTTTAATAGTAAGGAGTGTTCCAATTTTGGGGATAGTTTCATATGCTTGAATTTTATTAAGAATTCTGTAATATATGTGTGACTGTGTTGGTATACCTGTGATTATTTTCTGATAGGATCCTAGAGTAATAAGTTGTTAGGTTTTATTATTTTCATATTTCAAAATTCTGTTGTCAATTATTTAACAGCCCCTAGCAATGATGTGCTAACTTATACAGCAACCTATTCTTGTACGAGGATATTCTTTTAGCTCTAAGCAGTTT
>LR749526.1:3668750-3692734 GCA_902729485.2 Mus minutoides
CAGACCTGGAAGTCCTCTACTGTATGTGTGTTGGGGGCCTCATATCAGCTGGTGTATGCTGTCTGTTTGGTGGTCCAGTGTTTGAAAGATCTCAGGGGTTCAGATTGATTAAGACTGCTGGTCCTCCTATATCTTCTCATCAACTTGATCACCCTTCTCCTCAACTTCTTTCAACCTCCCCTAATTCAACAACAGGGGTCGGGTGCTTCTGTCCATTGGTTGGGTGCAAATAACTGCATCTGACTCTTTCAGCTGCTTGTTGCATCTTTCGGGGGCAGTCATAATAGATCTCTTTTTGTGAGTTCTCCATAGCCTCAGTAATAGTGTCAGGTCTTGGGACTTACCCTTGACCTGGATCCCACTTTTTTTTTTTTTTTTTTTTTTTTTTTTTTCGAAACAGGGTTTCTCTGTATAGCCCTGGCTGTCCTAGAACTCACTTTTTAGACCAGGCTGGCCTCGAACTCAGAAATCCGCCTGCCTCTGCCTCCCGAGTGCTGGGATTAAAGGCGTGCGCCACCATGCCTGGCTGGATCCCACTTTGGGCCTGTCACTGGACCTTTTTTTCTCAGGCTCCTCTCTACTTCCTTCCCTGTAATTCTTTCAGACAGGAACAATTATGGGTCAGAATTGTGGCAGTGGGATGGCCCCTCTCTCCCTCATTTGATGCCCTGTCTTCCTGCTGGAGGTGGGTTCTATAAGTTACCTCTCCCTACTATCCAGCATTTCATCAAAGGTCCTCCTCCCTGGGAGTCCTGGGAATCTCTCACCTCCCAGTCTTTGGTGCATTCTGGGGGCGGGGGGTGTCCCCCAACCTCCTATTTCCTGAGGGTGCCTGTTTCCATTCTTTCTGCAGGTCCTCAGGGATTCAGTCCTTTGCCCTCACCCAATACTAGATCAGTTTCTCCCTCCCCTCTTCCACCCTGCATCCTCTTTCATTCCCAAGTCCCTCCCTCCCTCCATCCCTACTTATGATTGCTTTCTTCTCTTTCCCAAGTGGGACTGAGGAATCCTTACTTGAGCACTTCAGCTTGTTAACCTTTTTGAATTTTGTGGACTGTATCTTGTGTATTTTTTTTTTTTTTTTGCTAATATCCACTTATTAGTGAGTACATATCATGCATGTCCTTTAGCATCTGAGTTACCTTGCTCAGGATGATATTCTCCATTTGCCTGCAAAAGTCAGGATGTCCTCATTCTTAATAGCTGAGTAGTATTTCATTGTGTAAAGGAACCACATTTTCTGTATCCATTCTTCTGTCCTGGGACATCTAGGTTGTTTCTAGCTTCTGGCTATCACAAATAAGGCTGCTATGAACATAGTGGAACATGTGCCCCTGTGGCATGGTGGGCCATCTTTTGGGTATATTCCCAAGAGTGGTATAGCTGGGTCTTCAGGTAGATCTATTTCCAATTTTCTGAAGAACCTCCAGATTGATTTCCAGAGTGGTTGTACCAGTTTGCAATCTCACCAGCAATGGAGGAGTGTTCTTCTTTCTCCACATCCTCTCCAACATGTGTTGTCACCTGAGTTTTTGATCTTAGCCACTCTGATTGGTGTAAAATAGAATCTCGGGATCATTTTGATTTGCATTTCTCTGATCACTAAGGACTTTGGACATTTCTTAAGGTGCCTCTCAGCCATTCGAGATTCCTCAGTTGTAAATGCTCAGTTTAGTTCTATAAAACCACCCACTTACCATCACTTGATATTTGACAAAGTCACCAAAAATATACAATGGAAAAAAGAGAACATCTTCAATAAATGGTGTTGGTCTAACTGGTTGTCTATATGTAGAAGGAAGAAAATAGACCCATATTTGTCACCTTGTACAAAGCTCAAGTTCAAGTGGATCAAGGAACTCAACATAAAATCAGATACACTGCATCTAATAGAAGAGAAAGTGAGAAAGAGCCTTGAACTCATTGACACAGGGGGAAATCTAAACTGAAGTCCAATGGCTCATGCTCTAAAATCAAAAATTGATAAATGGGACCTCATAAAACTGGAAATCTTCTATAAGGCAAAGGACATTGTCAATAAGACAAATCAGCAACCTACAGATTGAAAAAAATCGTCACTAAACCCACATCTAAAAGAGGGCTAATATCCAAAATATATTAAGAACTCAAGAAATTAATCACCAAGAAACCAAACAACCCAATCAAAAAATGAGGAAAATCACTGGGCGTGGTGGCACACGCCTTTAATCCCAGCACTTGGGAGGCAGAGGCAGGCAGATTTCTGAGTTCGAGGCAAGCCTGGTCTACAAAGTGAGTTCCAGGACAGCCAGGGCTATACAGAGAAACCCTGTCTCGAAAAAGCAAAAAAAAAAAAAATTGAGGAAAATATATTTTTTATCATTTTAGTATATTTTAAGAGAGTGGATAAAATTCAACTTTAAACTACACAAAATATTCCCTAACTGTTTGGTATTGTTTCTATGTAATATGGTAGGAAAAAATATAAGATGCTTTATTACACAGGTCACTATCCTCAAAGTTGAGAATTAAAAAAAAAAATGGAGAAAAATGATATAACTCATTATACATATGACATAATTTGTTCTTTAAGATATTAGTATAATTCAGACTTATTCATTTAATTTCAGTACTGTAAAAGCCATTTACTCTAACATTACTCTTTTAAGGATAGATAATCGTTTCTTTTTTAAATGTGTATATGATACGCTGTTCATGATTCAAACCAACATGATACTAAATGCTTTTGTTATTAATATTAAAGAGTAAATAAATTATTGACTGGATGCATTAAAATAAGGTAATTTGTTATTCTATGTGATTCTTTGGTAACTGGTAAATAGTAAAGCCTTAGAGAAATCTACATTTTATTCTTTCTGGATGTTATGTCTTTTCTCCTAATGTGTTCACATAGCTCTAAACTTGAGTAATAAATCAGGTTCATTTCTGAAAAAAAAAATCAGATCTTTCTAACAGCTCAATTTTCTATGAGAAGTATTACTTTCTATGTAAGACACACAATCCTTTTAAACTTTTAAAGTTTAATGTGACAGCACATGCTGGCAAGGATGTGGAGGAAGAACATTCCCTCCATTGCTGGTGGGTCTGCAAAGTGACACAACTACTCTGGAAGTCAATCTGGCAGTTCCTTAGAAATTGGAAATAGTTCTACCTTAAGACCCAGCTATACTGCTCCTGGGCATATACTCGAAGGATGCTCCATCATACTAATGAACCCATGCTCTACAATACCCTTAGCAGCCTTATTCATAATAGCCAGATGCTGGAACCAATCCAAATGTTAACAAACGAATGGATACAGAAAACATGGTTTATTTACACAATGGACTTCTATTCTGCTATTAAAAATGAAGGTATCATGAATTTTGCAAGTAAATGGATGTAACTAGAAAATATCATCCTGAGAGAGATAACTCAGACCCAAAAGGACATAGACATGCATAGTATAGAGGAATATCACTGGTAAATGGATATTAGCCAAAAAGTACAGAATATACATGATACAACTCATAGACTGTAAGAAGTTTAACAAGAAGGAATGTTTATGTGAGGATGCTTCAGTCCCACTTAGAAGGGTTAGGAAAATGATCATGGGAGGGAGAGTGGAGGGAGAGGGCAAAGGGAGCAAGGTCAGGTATAGCAGCACTAAACAGGAGAGAAGACCACAGGCCCAGGAGAATAAATGGAAGAATCCAGCTGCAGGGGGTGAGGGGAACCTCTAGAACATTTCAGATACATGGGATGTGAAAGGATTTCAGCACTCAATGAGATTTTCTATATTTTAAATTCCAAATTTTATAATGATAAATGCAAAGACTACTGAGAGGAAGCTGTTGGTTAAAATGAATAACATAGATGTAATTTGAAGTTAGTGATTTTGTTCTTTTCATTCAGTGATATATGCTAGGCACCAAGAAATATTTGCTACAATGCAAAGTCTTAGTGAACATTTGTTAAAAGTGGAATTCTCCAATAATATAGTAAATACATAAAGATATCTGCTTCTTAATATTTTAGTTAACAAAACTATACTTTATTTACATATTATTTCCATGGCTTCTGTTAACCACTCTCAACTATTATCAGCAACCACAAAATAAATATTGCTGGGAGCCTCCTGGCCTGGAGCCTCCTGGCCTGGAGCAGACTGAAACAAGAAACAGAATAGGACTCTGGTGTGGTTTTAAAGACTGATGGTCTCTGGAGGTTCTAGCTCTCTAACTATATCAAATACTGATAACTTTTATAAATTCCTAAAAAATATTCTTGCTTATTCTGAGGGTTAAAAGCTGCTGGCTAAAGTCATGTCCACTGGGTTCTGGGAGCCTCTCACTTTCCTAACATCTGGGACCTTCTAATGGCAACCCTCTGTTCCCCATCCCGCACTGCTACATACTTCTATTCAATTTTCCAACCCTCTGTATTTCTCTTCTGTTTCCTCTCATACCTGATCCTGCCCCCAACTTCCTTATCCTTTCTCTTCTTCATAGGTCCCTCTCTCCCTTTACCTTCTGCAATTATTTTGTTCTTCCTTCTATGTAGGATTGAAGTATCCACACTTTGGTCTTCCTTCTTTTTAAGTTTCAGATGATTTGTGGGTTGTACCGTGGGTTTTCCTAGCTTTTGGGCTAATATCCACTAATCAGTGAGTACTTACAATGTGTATTCTTTTCTGTCTCGGTTACTTCATTCAGGATGATATTTTCTACTTCCATCATTTTGCCTGCAAATTTTATGAAGTCATTGTTTTTAATAGCTGAGTAGAACTTCACTGTGTAAATGTACCACATTTTCTGTATTCAACCTTCTGTTGAGGCACATCTAGGTTGTTTCCAGCTTCTGGCTATTATAAATAAGGCTGCTATAAACATAGTGGACTATGTGTCCTTGCTATATGTTGGAGAATATTTTGGATATACCCAGGAGTGGTATAGCTGGGGCATACCTTGGGGTCTCCAGGTAGAAATATTTCCAGTTTTCAGAGGAACTGGTATATTGTTTTCCAAAGTTGTTTTACCAGCTTGCAATCACACCAACAGTGAAGGAGTGTTCCTCCTTTTCCACCAAAACATGGGAGATAGAACCTGTAGAGACTACCTCCAGTAGATAGGCATGGCCTCAGTTGAAGGATGGGGCCATCCACCTATCTCAAAAAATTTAATCCAGAATTATTTCTGTCCAAAGAAAAGACTGAGGCAAAATATGGGACAGACTGAAGGAAAGGCCATCCAGAGACCACCACACCTAGGGATCCATCCCATTGGCAGATAGCAAATCCTGACACTATTGCTGATGCCAAGAAGTGCTTGCTGACAGGAGTCTGGTAGGGCTTTTCCCTGAGAGGTTCTCCTAGCACCGGACTAATACAGTTGCAGTTACTCACAGAAAACCACTGGACTGAGCCCAGGGACCACAATGGATGAGATAGGGGAAGGAATGAAGGAGCCAAAGGGGATTGAAACCCTATTGAAAAAACAATATCACTAAATGGACCACCCAGAGCTTCCAGGGACCAAACCACCAACCAAAGAGTATACATAAAACGATCCATGGCTCCAGCTATATATTGTTACAGAGGATGGTCTTATATGGCATCAATGGAAAGGAAGGCTCTTGGTCTTGTGGAGGTTTGAGTCTGCAGCATAGCCAGATGCTAGAGCTGTGAGGCAGGAGTGGGTGAGTGGGTAGAGGAGCACCCTCCTAAAGGCAAAGGGGAGGGAGGGAGGAGATGGGGGTTTTGTGGAGAAAAAAGCCTGGAAGGGGGATATCATTTGAAATGAGTAAAATGATTAATAATAATGATAATAATAATAATGATGATGATGATAATAATAATAATAATAATAGAATCTCAGGCACAGAAGATTCTATAGGAAGCATAGAGAAGACAATCAAAGAAAATGCTAAATGCAAAAAGATTCTAACACAAAATATCCAGGAAATCCAGGACACAATGAGAAGACCAAACTTAAGGATGATAGGAGTAGATGAGAAGGAAGACTATCAAACTAAAGGGCCAGCAAATATCTTCAACAAAATAATAGAAGAAAACTTTCCATACCTAAAGAATGAGATGCCCATAANCCTTATTCATAATAGCCAGAAGCTGGAAAGAACCCAGATGTCCCTCAACAGAGGAATGGATACAAAAAATTTGGTACATTTACACAATGGAGTACTACTCAGCTATTAGAAACAATGAATATATGAAATTCCTAGGCAAATGGATGGATCTGGAGGGTGTCATCCTGAGTGAGGTAACCCAATCACAAAAGAACTCACAAAACATGTACTCACTGATATGTGGATATTAGCCCAGAAGCCTAGACTACCCAAGATACAATTTACTAAACACATGAATCTCAAGAAGAATGAAGTTCAAAATGTGGTCTCTTTGCCCGTTCCTAGAACTCAGAACAAAGCACACACTGAAGGAGTTACAGAGATCATGTGTGAAGCTGAATCAAAAGGATGGACCAACCAGTGATGGCGGCTGCCAGGGATCCTTCCCATAATCAGCCACCAAAATAAACACTATAGCATATGCCAGCAAGTTAATGCTGAAAGGGACCTGATATAGCTGTCTCATGGGAGGCTATACGAGTGCCTGGCAAACAGGAATGTGGTTGCTCACAGTCAGCTATTAGTTGGAACACAGGACTCCCAAGGAAGGAGCTAGAGAAGGTACCCAAGGAGCTGAAGGTGTCTTCAACCCTATACGTGGAAGAATAACATGAACTAACTAGTTCCCCCTGTGCTCATGTCTCTTGCTGCATATATGGAAGAAGATGGCCTAGTTGGCCATCATTGGGAGGAGAGGCCCCTTGGTCATACAGACTCTATATGCCCCAGTAACGGGGAACGCCAGGGCCATTACGTGGGAGGGGGTGGGTAGGGGAGCAGGGCGGGGATGTGGGAGGGTAAGGGGAAATTTCTGGATAACATTTGAAATGTAAATGAAGAAAATATCTAATAAAGAGAAAAATAATAATAATAATAATAGTAGTAGTATAAAAAATCTGCTGGATTAGACAACTAATACCTGTAGCCTAACAGCAGGAAATTAAGAAATGTACTGTTTGTTCTATCTCTGCAGCAATTGTGCCTGTTAGATGAAGTCTCAGGAAGAAAAAGGGACAGTTTGAAAAGTGATTTTAGCGTTTATTTCTAATTTGTAAAATGTTTCCTATGAAAGCTCTCTAAGAAAAAAAGGGAGAAATCAGAATGAGTAATAAAGGGGCATATAGGAAAATTCTTTGCTCAACTCTCTTTGTCCTCAGAATTTATACATCTTTTTTAGAGTCCATCATCACATGGTAAAAAGTTCATCACAAGTTAACACATAAAAATAATCATAAATCGAATAGTTAATGTTTACATGTATATCCTTTAGGAGTATGTATCTGGCTAAACATTTATCATCTGTCAAAGCTCCTCAGGTTCATCAAGAGGTAAAAACCATAACTAAGTTACTAGTGAAGTTTTGTATAGATAACTCAGTCAATATATCATCTTCTGTCCTACACCTGTAATAAAATTTTAGTTCCTTTTATACAACCTTTGTTTAATGGTTTACAACCTTTTTGAAAAGATTTATTTATTTTATGTAAATACAGCATAGCTGTCTTCAGACGCCCCGGAAGAGGGAATGAGATGTTATAACAGATGGTTTTGAGCTACCATGTGGTTGCTTGGATTTGAACTCAGGACCTTCAGAAGAGCAATCAGTGCTCTTAATAGCTGAGTCATTTCTCCAACCCGGTTTACAACTTCTTGGAATGTGCTTTGAGTAGTAGAAAACCTGGTTACTATCTAAGAAAAATTAACTGGTGGCACATGGGAGACTGACAGAGTTCTCACTGAAGTTTTGACAATTAGAAGAGACCTAATAGCAGCCCCACTACAAAGGAGCTTAATAAATACTGATATAATTTTAGGAATTCTATAGGACCATCATAAAGAATTGAGAATTCATCTATTTGTCCGTATAGCATCAGTTCAAGACAGTACATCTTTGTAGATCTAAAGAGATCAGCTCAAAAAAGTGGACTAATACCTAATGATTGTCATCTGTGCGTAATAACAGAAAAAGCAGATTGGTTAATAGCAGGAATATTTCCTAAAATGATTTTGGCCTGGGCTGTGTGTATTGAACTGAATCTGTCATGGATTATTATAATCTGAGGCAGGCCATCTCTGGAAAATTACCTGCTAGTTATTAGCTTGTTGGCTCCTGACAAAATGTCAAAAACTATATATATATATATATATATATATATATATATATATACTTGGAGGGTAATTATATTCTAGGTGCTGAAAAGTTGCCAACACACTCCTTACATGGTTTGCTAATGTTAAACATTTAGGTAAATGTATAGTAATATAGAGTATCTATGTAATCATTAGTAAATAAAATTCCTAACATAACCTAAGACACTGAATTGTTTTGAAATTTTAAATTTATTTTATATAGAAGTGAAGGAAGTAGAAAAAAATTAAGGTAAGATATAACAATATATGTCTATGAAATATTCTTGTCTAATATGAGGCCAATAAAAACTTAAAACCAGCTAATAATTTTATAGATCTATAAAATAAATGAACTAAACCATTGTATGAACATCTCAGACAAACCCAAATTTAAAATATATTCTTGATATAAACCAAGTTCTTAAAAATCTGTGATAAATGGTAGGCAATTAGAGTGAATATCTTAACATTACAAACCCCATAAATATCTTAACATTGTGAATACTGACAGACTGATTGTAAGAGCCAGAAGAACAGGGAGTATGATATGAGATTGTAGATTGTCTCTTCTGTAAATGATAGAAAAGATACATACATGTAGTCTAAAAAAATTGGCTACCTAAATAAGACCTAAACAGGGAAGATATCAATAGAAATACTGGCACAAAATGGGGAAAACTCATAGCATACCAACCCTAAATAAAGAACTACAGGCAGCTAAGAAATACTGAAAACAGGAGGCATAAACTTCTCTAAGGATGAGCACCCTGTATTAATAATCCAATAACAACTGGCTAGCCCTAAAATCACATATGTACAAGTGACAGTATACATTTACACACTGAATATGTTGCACACACAAACGTGTGCCTTTTTGTCTCTCCCTGCGTTTTCCCCCTCTGTGTGTGTGTGTGTGTGTGTGTGTGTGTGTTTGTGTGTGTGTAAAATAACAATTAAAGAAAAAGAGTCAATGAATCTGAGGGACAGAGCAAGTAGGGCTGGCTATATGTAAGGGATTGGAGGGAGGACAGAGAAAAGGGACGCGGAAATATATTGTAAATTACAAAAATTAAAAGAATAACATATCAATCATTGTCAATGGATACCCTATTCACTATGATTCCAGGTATGGACATGAATGGGGTGGAAATTAAATGAAGAAAAGATGAACACACATAGACTCATGAATAAATGGAATAGCTGAGATAGGGAGGACTGAGCTCTCTGATGGAGAGTCCATTGGACCTTTTAGAGCTTAATGTGATGAATGTATACACCTGAAGAAGGACATGAAGTCAATACAGGAAAAACAAAACAAGACAAAACATGGAGGCAAGTTTACTGGTATAAATGTGGATAAAGGAATCAGGTTTAGGAAGGTAGAGATCACTATAATGGGGCAATACATACCTGGTTAGAGAAAGCTATAGTGGACACTTTCTACACACACTATCAATATCTGGTAATGGACCAGAGGAAGGCCTTGCCATCCCACATCATGCTCCCATTTTCTGAGGCTCTAGCCTTTGATATGGTAGGCTCATATCAACAAAATGACTTTGTTCAGAACTTCACATACTCAGGTCTTCCTCTTCTGCTCACAAGTGGGACATATTTCTGGAAAATTGTCTATTTCCTGATTCCTAAGACTTCTTCAAGACTAGAGTCCAAAAAAACTAATGGCTATTTTGAATTTCTAAACCTGGAAAGACACCACTGATGTGGTTTTTTTTTTAACCTCTTTAATTTTTTTCACTGCATTAGTATCCATTTTCTTGGGATCTATGATAAAATAATCCCTGAATTAATAATATCATCGTGTATTAAATTAGCATGAATGAAACTATTTTCTAGAATAACTTCCAATATCCTGAGATGCTATACAATATGCTTGGTTAAGCAGAATAATAAACTGTGTATTTCAATTATTGGCTGAAGCATCATTTCCACAAACAACATTGAGAAAATTTGTGGTACTTTTTCATATCATAATCAGGAATAATTACAACATCTTGTGAATGAAAGATAGCTGCTATTTAGGAATCTTTGTTAGACAGGAGCTAAAAAGATTCATATGTCAGCTATTTCATTTATGTCAGCTTGATGATGTTTGCTACACTTACTCTTTGACGAATGACCAAACATGAGGACATTTTTGTTTAGTGTATGCAATGCACACATTTTTATTGTGCTTAAGCGTGATGTTTTATTTTCCTTAAACACAGTAATACCAATAATTGTGTTCATTTTCTTGGTTAAAATATTGTGAGAAAATACTTTATAAAAATGTGTGACTTAGCTTTAATGGGAATTCAATTAATGTGCTGCTTAAGATCATGCAAACAAATTTAAGGTGAGGTTAACATAAGAATATGATTATAATATATAAAATGTTTGAGAATGTTTAAAAATCACTTATAAAAAAGTAATTTTAGATTTTTTTAAATTGAAATTGGTTCTTCTCTTATACAATAAATCTCCAGCACAGCTTTTCTTCTCTCCACTCCTCTGACATATCTTTCACCTTCTCTCTCTACTGGATCCACTCCCCCACCCCTATTTCTTCTTCAGAGAAGAGCATGTCTCTAACAGACAACAGACAACAGGCCAAAACAAGATACAATAAGACAACTCAAAGGCCCTCATATTAAGACTGGACAAGGCAGCCCAATAGGAGGAAAAGAGTCAAGAGTTGTCAAGAGAATGACCTAACACTCCCACTGTTAGGACTTCCACAAATATACCAATGTGGGTTTTGTGCTTTCTGCTATGTCTCTGTGATCCCATGTGAGCCCTGCTTCGTTATTCCATTTGCTATGTTTTCCCCATGTCTGCCACCTTGAGTCCCACAATCTTTCCTCTCAATTTTCCATGATGTCCCGTGATCTCTGATGCAGAGGGATGCAATTGATACCTCCAATTTGGACTTTCCCTCCACATAATATTTCCACATAATATCAACACACACACACACACACACACACACACACACACACACACACACACACACACACACACACTTATTTGTTGTTGTTGTTGTTGTTATTGTTTTACCTTAGGTATTAAGGGCTATTAAGTCTCTAGTTCCTAGCTATCCATAAAGTGTAGAGTATGGTCTCTCTTTTGTGCAAGAGCCTCAGGTTAACCACTCATTGGTTGGCCTCTCCAATATGTAATGGCTCAGCTATTAAAGCATAGCCTTACAACAAACAAGATATGTAAAATTTAAAATAACTAAAAGTTACTTTAAGTGAAAGTAAAATACAAAGCATTTTGAATTTAGCACATTAAATATTTGGCAATAATTTGAGTCAAATCCAAGTTTCATGTTTCACACTTAATTAAAGTAAAATATGGTTTTGAGAAGAAAAATTTAGTTTTCTTGCTTTCTTTGATGATCATAGCTTGGTCTTTGAAAGAACAATTATTGGATTAATGTTATAACTGTTTAAATTTTAAAATATTTCGCTACCCAATATAGTAAAATAAAAAGTTTAAAAATTCAAGTCCTTGTGAGGGCTCTTAAGTTTTTCTTATTTATTCCTCAGAGAAGTTAATTTTAAGTTGCTTTTTAGTAATTTTAATAAATGTTGAAACATCTTTTTTGGTCTGGTGGTTGTGACACATATTTTTTTTCAAGTTTTATTTATTTATTTTAATTTATTAGATATTTTCTTTATTTACATTTCAAATGTTATCCCCTTTCCTAGTTTTCCCTCTGAAAATCCCCTATCCTCTCCACTCTCCCCCTGCTCTCCAACCTACGCACTCCCACTTCCTGGCCCTGGCATTCCAGTACACTGAGGCATAGAGCCTTCACATGACCAAAAAAGGGCCTCTTCTCCCATTGATGTCCAACTAGGTCATCCTGTGCTACATATGCAGCTGGAGCCATGAGTCCTACCATGTGTGTGCTTTGGTTGGTGGTTTGGTCCCTGGGAGCTCTGGGGTACTGGTTAGTTCATATTGTTGTTCCTCCTATGGGACTACAAACCTCCTCACATTCTTGGGTCCTTTCTCTAGCTCCTTCATTGGGTACCCTCCCATGCATCCACTTCTCTATTTGTTAGGCACTGGCAGAGCCTCTCAGGAGACAGCTATATCAGGCTCCTGTCAGCAAGCACTTGTTGGCATCACAAGTTGTTGTGACACACATTTTTAATCCCAGCACTTGGGGTACTGAGAGAGGTGTGAGTTCTAAGCTGACATTGTTTACAGAATACCAGGATAGCCTGGGATGCACATAGAAACCCTGTCTTGCAAAATAATCCTGTATTTGTAAATAGTCATCGTTGTTACTTACTACAACATAGCTGTCATTTAAAAAAAAAACACTCACTTTATTTGGATAAGAGAATTGTCAAACCTGACAAAATGAATAGAAAATAATTTTAGTAACTCATATATTCATAAACAAAAGTAGTCATGACTACAATAATTTTCAGACTAATTTTCAAATTCTCATTTTATAGTAGTTCATCAGAACTCTAAACAAGTGATAATTTAAAATTTTTGTTCAATAGATATGTAATTTTATTTGATACAGCACAAACATATTTCAAAATGTTGAGTAGCTAAAAATTAAAAGAACATTCACAAGTAAGGTTCTTGTTCTGTTTCTCCTATCTGTTTTGTTGTTTGCTTTTGAGACAGGGTCATGTTTACATCAGTTTAACTTCCATCTGGCAGTATAGTCAGGATCATAATAAAGTGCTGATCTCCACGTCTCTTCTTAGCCTAGATTACATGTCTGTACCAATAAATTTAGCTGCAGAATTAAATTTTACAGCTATCATTAAGACTTAACAAGAACATTAGGAATATATTTACCTATAGTCAATATTTCAGAGATTTCTTTTTAATTTTTTGATTATTTGAGAATCATACAGCCATATAATGAGAAACCCACTCCCCATTCCCTCTCCCCCCAATTCAGTTCCTATACCCCCATGACTGAACACTTTCCCTTTCTAACTTCATGCATCCTTGTGTTAGATTCACTGAATCCACTTAGGGCTGCATGTATGTACTAGGACTAGGACCCTGCACTGGAGCATGAGTAGCCTCTCAGGGAGTCCCTGAAGAAAACTGACTTGTAACTGAGAAGACTTCAATTGCCAATAGCTCCTTAGCTAGTAGTGGGATTTCAAGAGTGCCTGTATCATTCATGCTGGGAATTTGGTGAGCTTCACCCTGTGCAGGTCTCGTCCATGCCTTTGTATTTGTCTTTCTGTATTTATATGTGAAATGATGTCATCATGTTCAGGAACCCCCCCTTTAGAGCTGATTCTTGAGACTTTGGTGTAAGGGTGTGATGCAGACAACTTATTAACAGTAGGGTACTGTCCAGTCTGTTATTTTCTACATGTTGGCCAATTATGGGTTTCTGTACTAATTGATATCTAATGCAAAAAGAAGTTCTCTGGTGAAAGTTTTACAATGCATCTCATTAGAGCTATATAAAATAAGAATTTATATGCAACTATTATGTCCATTTAAGAAAAATTATTAAGTTTTCTTCTAGGACCTATATCCCAGTTATTCAAATTCTTTGGGACCTTTAATGGTACTAGGCATGAGTTTCCTCTAACATAGCCATTTTTTTTTAAGCTAAAATGTTTCTCACTCCCATAGTGTTTGTGCCACTGTTGGTCCAGTAGGCATGTCTCTCTAAGCTAGTCCTTACTGTAGCTCCAAGATTCACCGATGGATAAGACTGCTGATTATTTCTTCCATTAGCATGACTCAGATCTCATAGCACAATAGAATCTAGCTAGTAGGGACGAAGGCTGAATGTACCAGCTTGATTTCTTTAAGTACTGTAACTCAAGCTTGTGGTGTATTCAGAAATAATAAGATTATTAAGTTCTGGATAGTAATCACGAGTACTATAAACAAACTACAATATTTCTGGGTGATAAACCTCACTGAACAACAACTAGAAAAGGCATGCAGTATCTAGTCCTAGGATTTTTATTTGAAAGCAATGGTATCTGGAGAAGGTATTGTCCTCTGATTGCAGGATAATGCAATTTAAAAATCCTTTACATTTTCTGGTATTTTTTGGGTGCATTGGTGTCCCGCTCCCTCCACTGGAAATCCTGCCTGGCTATAGGAGGTGGTCATTTCAGCCTTCATTACTACCCTTTTCCTTCTGCTAGGAGGCTCAGCTTGGGTCATCACCACATTCTTCAAGGAGCATCTTCTGTCCCAGGTCTCCAGCTTGTTCCAGATTTGCCCTCACCTTCAATTTCCCTTCTTTCTTCCAGCCCTCTCACCCTCCACCACTGCTTCCCGCCCCCAAACTCTCTCCCACACAGTTCCCACTCTCCATTCAATTCTGATGCCTATTTATTTCCCCTCTGAGATTCAAACATCCTCCCCTGGGCTTTCCTTGGTGCTTAACTACTTTGCATCTGAGGATTGTAGTGGTCAAGGACACCACAAAACCTACAGAGCCTGTTAAAAAAAGGCCATGGGGGTTCACAGGTGCTGAACAACCAGCCAAAAAGCATCCACTAGACCTAGGCTCTCTACACATGTGAAGCATAGGTGCATCTTGGTCTTCATGTAGGTCCCCCAACAACTGGAGTGGGGCCTGTCTCAGACTCAGACTTTGTTGCCTGGCTTTGGGTCACTTTCCCTTAACTGAACTGTCTTTTTTTAGCCACAGTGGGAAAGGATATATTAAGTTCTGATGTGCCAGGGAGGGTTTTGGTACCCAGGGTATGGGGGATCTCCTTTCTAAAAAGAAGGGAAGGGAGAAATAGGAAAAGAGAGTGGGAATGCAGGGCTTGGAGGAAATGAGGGAGGGGGCTATGTTTGGGATATAAAGTAAATAAATAAAAATAAATAAATACAAAAAATCCTTTAAGATGCATTTGTATATACTGTACAGAATATATATATCCATATACCATGAGATGATAAACAAGAACAGCAGCAGCAGTGGAGTGGAGTCAACCAGAGCCTAGAGGGCTACAGAAGGCAGAGCTGGAGATGTGACCCAAGCTCTTTGGAGGAGTACAGATGATCATGTGCAGATACCAGGTATTGGAATAAGAAGCTGTAATGTTGAAGTTGCTTTGGAAACCCCAAGGTGTTTGATATATGTTTATATATATATATATATATATATATATATATATATATATATATATATATATATATATATATTCTGTCTGTCAATCTATCACTATCTATTTATCCAATGAAAATGGTTTTGTATATATTATATAGAAAAAATATAGAAAAACTATAGAAACTATAGAAAAGAACTATAGTAGTATGCTTCCAAATACCTGCTTTCAAATGCCTTTAGCACTGGCTATCACTATCTATACTCACTCTTCTCCTATGACCTTCTACCCCTCCACCCCAGTTAACAGTTCTTGTTCATACCAACTGTGTTTGGTTTCCCTCTCATGCATGAGCCTTTCCTTAAGGAACATTGTTAGTTCCTGTCTGCAATAGATACTCCAATTTAAATACGTTTATCTGAAAATTTAAGATTAGCATTTACTTATAGCAGATAAGACAGTTTTTCATTTTCTCAGCCTCAGTTAATTTTATTACTGTACTTCATTTAACCTAGTTTATCAAAGTGGTTTTCACTTGAAAACCTAAAATCTTAGAGTGCTTTATTGAATTTTTTAAATTTAAATATTTGATATATATAATGGTTTTAAAATTTAGAGAACACCTAAATTTAAAATGAATAGTTATAGTATTTATTAAATACAGATTTCTACTATCTATCATATTAATTATAAAAATCTATAGTATCATTTTAATTTGATGTAGAAGAGTTTGAATGTTTATTCATATATTTTCATAAATATCAACAGAGGCAATCTAGATGAATATAAATATAAATACCAGAACCGTTTATTATATTTGTGTTTAGTAGCTGCATGGCACACAACTTTGTCATAATAACTTTGCCTTTTTATATTGAAAATTTCTATAATATTACTTTTATTACTTTTATAAAAATTTTCAGAATTTCTTTCTTTTTAAAAATTTTTACTGATAAGGTCACTTAATCTTCTTAGGACATTTCCTTGTACTCTTAGTTTGTCTAATTTTTCTTTACAGTGGCAACCATGTCTGAGGTGTACTTTCTTTTTTTTTTTTTTCCTTGTTCCGCTCAACCCTACGCGCTCCCCTCTCGCTCCGGTCGTCCTACTTTCTCAGTCCCTGCTCTCTCTGGTCCAAGGATTCATTTATCATTATTCATAAGTACACTATAGCTGACTTCAGAAGCACCAGAGGAGGGCGTCAGATCTCATTAAGGGTGGTTGTAAGCCACCATGTGGTTGCTGGGATTTGAACTCATCACCTTCGGATGAGCAGTCAGGTGCTCTTACCCTCTGAGCCATCTCACCAGCCCAGAGGTGTACTTTCATGTAGGACATCATAATATAAAAAGAAGGCTTTCCCACTTATGTTTCAGAATACCATGAGGGTTTCTTTTTTTCCCTGCAGATCAAAGTAAAAGTTAACTTTTCTTGAGGCACCAGCCAGATATTTACAATATGTACTGATACACTCTTAAAAGGAAAGTCAGAATTCATAAGACTCATACAAGAGTTCTAAAAGACATACAGTCTATCCAATATTCTTTTTAAATCTGTTCTTTTATTCTATGAGATGATTTGGTTTCAGAACTGAACTTTGCTTAAATTCACTTAAGGTAGAACTAAATTAATGTTAGTTTTATTGGGGCTGTAGAAATGATAATGGGAAATAAAAGGTAAAGCAAATACAAGTATCAGATGGAAAAATGTTTTAAATAATTTTAAGTGAATTTTTGCAACTTATCACTATAAATTTAAGAAAGTCTCCGTTTATTTAGCATACATTTGTACAGTTATGTTGGTGAGACTTTGTGTTCAGCTTTTGATGTTACTTGAGGACACAAGAACAGGGCAAACTCCTTGAGCCTTCTGGCTCTGACCATCTTCCACTACCTTTTCTTCAATGTTCCCTAAGACTTAGGTGCAGGAAAGTTTTGTAGATGTATCCAATGAACCTGGCTCCACAACTCTACATTCTGATTGGATGTGGTTTTATATATTTTATCTTAGTTTGTGCAATAAGCAGTTCCCTTGATTAGAACTGAAGACCACAGTTATCTGTGAGTATAGGAACAACTATTTATAGATTCTTTTAAAGTATTATACTTGTGGTAATTTAGTGGATGTCAGTTGATTCGTCTACAATAAGCATGACTTAACTAGCACTGAGTAGTTAACTAGGTAACTAGTACTAAGCATATTCTTCTTTTTGATGAGCAAGTGGCAAGTCCAATTAGAGTAGTGTTGGTTGCCACTAAGGTGTCTGTACCACTAATGCACCCTTAAGCTTATCATGCTATGTTCATTATTGATGTGGATCTTAGGAAACGGGACAAAGAAAAGCACACAATGCCCCAACCCTAAACAAAGAAATATAGACAACTGAAATAAACTAGGAATGGGATAGGTAGCTTTTTTTCAGGGAAGGGTGTGGAGCAGCCTGTTTTCTGGTTGAGCAAGACTTACTCCGGAGACACAGTAGTAACTCTACAAGGGATGGAACAGTGAGCCATCCTCCCAGACAGACATAGGTGCCTGACACCACGGAGCCCCCAACTCCATAATCCTGTAACTACCAGTAACACAGACAAAGTCTCAAGATCCTGGCATTCTGGCTAGAGTCCATCTTCCCAGTTACCTTACAATAGCCAGGTATGTTCCTCCCCATTGCTACCCTGCAACTGCAAGGTATCCTAGCACACTATAAAAGGGGATGTTTGACCCCTTCTTGCTCTCTTAAGCTTCTTCCTCTCTTATTATCATCTCTAGCTCTCCTTCTCCCCCTCCCTTCTCTCCTCTCTCCACTTGGCCACGGCTGGCCTCTCCTTCTCCACCTTCTTTCTTTCTCTCTGCTTTTCTACAATAAAGCTGTAAAACTGTGGACCGTCTCTGCTCATCAAGACCTGCAGTGCTTGAACAAAAGAATAGGTCTATCCCTAAAGATCCCTGTATAATCTCCCGCTGGAAAATCTTCCTGTGCTCCAGTCATGGACCTAACCAAGGACTCTCACCAGCATGGGAACCTCCCAACGCCACCTCTCCCCCTGCCCTCTTTTCCCTTCAGTCACAGGCCTGATCAAGCTGCCCCCAGGGCCCTCACTTTGTTCTCAGCTCTTCTGAGACATACATCCACATCTGGGTTGTCTGAGACTGAGAACCTCTCATCTCTGACCTCCGTGAGGCCCAGAGACCCCAGATTGCTCCCTCTCTACCCCCCTTGCAGACTATGAGTAGAGAATGTCCATAGCCCAGAGCCCCCACACTCTGGCTGGACACGGGTTCTCTCCCATCTCCTTTTATTTCCCTTGGACCCACTGCCCGACAGTCAGCCTTGAAAGCATTTAGATAGCATCCTGTGGTTTGAACAAGTTTATATTTACAAATCATGAAATCACAATTAGTGAAAAAAAGAGACCTTGAATTTGAAAGGTAGCTAGAAGATATATGGGATGGTTCAGAGGGCGAAAAGGGAAAAGAGACATCTTTTAGTTAAACTATAAATAAAAACCCTAAATTTAATTTAAAACTATCATGTTTAATTTACTTTTCATTTGTAATTACATGTTAAGATTTTGTCTTTGCTATTTTATAAAACAACTTCATTACTTTTTATTGTTTTCTGATTACATATTGGATGCCATTGTATTATCAGTGTTAATAATTTAAGCTCCCTTTATTTGCCTTTGAGTCATGATTGATGCTGTTTAGTATGTACAACTTAAATTTAATGAAATTGTGACTGACCGTGGCAGGACAATTTATTGAAGAAAGGCAATCTAAAGAGACTTTGTCCACTGAAGAGTTTATGAAATTTACAGCTCCTAAAAATATAATGCCGATGTCATCCTCCTGGATACTACCTGTGAATAAAGCATTGGAAACAGCTCTATTTCTGGGCATTAGTTTCCATACAAAAGATGAAGAGCATCTCTGTGATTGTTCATGGTTATCAGTCACTAAATGTGAGTAATTGTATCTTCAACTTATTTGATCAGTTGTCATCATAAAGGGAGCTCAGAAAAAAATAGGATCACCTTTATTTTATTTTAACCCCTTAATCAACATCCATAGTTAATGTCTGATAAATAAGTAAATTGTATGAAGAGTAATCGGTTTTAAGCCTGCTTATACTTACTGTCTTGGCAAAGAAATTAACAGTTATTGTCACCAAATTGGTTAGTAACTGTGTGGTTAGCCGTATTCAAATACAAGTTTGATTTCATATAGTTTAAGACAATATATCTGCCCTCAAAATTTTTCAGTTAACTCTGAATAAAGATATATTATTGTACTTGGAATTTTATAAATTTTAATATAATTGCACTTTTAATTTGTGTTTTATACTTGAACAAATTTGAATGAGCAAAAATATGTAATAGCTGTTTTAATGATTATGCCAGTAACTTTAATTCATAAGATCAAACTAAATATTTAGAAACTATAAATGTAGATGTTAAGTAACTGTTAATGTATTGTTCTCTAATTATTTATTTCTTATCCAGCTTTTATCCATAGAGGGAAAAGTTTTCCAAAAGAATGTACACAAAATTGCCATCTAATTATAAGTTTATAATAATGTCATGGACCTGAGAATCTTGAATAAGTAGAGTATAAATTTATGCTTATAACTTATTATTATATCACAAAGAATAAGAGATAGAAAATTGGTATTTACTAGTTATATATTTGGAGAGATTAATCATTGGTTACTACTCATGAGAATATTTTATAGAGGACAATTAGACTTGTTATTCATTTGTGTTTATTACAAATATGACTAGTAATGAGGAGATTAAATTTTCAGGATTATTATGAATTAAGTTGCATTTTAACATAGAAAAAAATATTTTTTTCAAAACTGTTCATTTTAGGGCCAGAGAAGTATATCAATTAGTAAAATGTTTGATTATCACACATGAAGTCCTGAGTTTGTCTCATCACATCACAGCACAAGCTTCATTATAGTGCATGCAAATAATCTGAGCAATGGGTATGTAGAAAAATTTCAATGTCATCCTTAGCTTTATCAGAAGTTCCCTGGAAGCTTTAGCTGCTGAAAGCCCAATCTGACACAAGCAAGGGAAGAAACAAAACAGTTGTATATAAACAAGTAAAGGGAATTATACATGGACACACATGTATATATGTGTATGTATGCCTGTATTTTAGAAATCTCTAGCAGAACTATCAGATCTCTAACCTTCCTCCACAGTCTTCCTTTTATGCCAGCCCAGAGCTCCAGCAGGGTTCCTGTGGGAAATCACCAACCAAGCCTGACAGAGAAGCAAGTAGGCTAACAAAGCAGGAAGGCTAGTTTCAGATGATTGCTTTCTTTCCTCTCCTCTGACAGATCCCCTAGTCTCATCCCCAAGTCCAATGGAGACACTTCTTGTAGCTTCTTCTCACTCTCTGACTCCATTCCCCAGGGAACTAAACAGATGCTCATAGACTGTGTTGCTTTCCTCTCTATTATAGAACTGCTGAGCATACCCTCCTAACCTATCCCTGTTCCTAAGTGTCCGCAACGGCCACCACTATCAGGATCCCAGGAGAATTCTCTACCAGGCAACACACAGCAACTATAATCTCCTGAAATGCAGAGAGGACAAAAGCAAACAAGGAACAAAGCAACCATCGAACAAAGACAAGAGCAGATATCACTCCTTAGAATTACAATCTTCCCAAATTTATATTTGTAGACACCAGCATAAAAGCACAATAAATAACAACCAGGACAATATCTCCACAAGATCCGAGTAACCCTGCCACAACTGGTTCTGAATACTGTAACATAAGCTGAAACCCAGGAAAAAGACCTTAAATAATCCTTATGAATATGGATAAACCCCCCAAAGAGGAAATGAATAAATTCCTTAAAGAAACACATGAAAACACAAACAGTGGAAAAAATGAATAAAACAGTGCAAGGCATGAAAGTGGAAATAGAATGAGTAAAGAAAATGCAAACTGAGGGTACAATGAAAGTGAAAATTTAGGAATTTGTTTAGGAACCTCAGAGGCAAACCTTACCAAGAAAATGCAAGAGATAAGAAAAGAATTCCAAACAAGGAAGACAAAATGTAAGAAATGACTACCTCAGTAAGAGAAAATGTTAAATCTAAAATCATCTTGGCACAATACATCCAGGAAATTTGCAACACTATATGCTTTTGTTTGAGTTTCTGTTGACCGGAAGAAGAATCATGCCCACTAATGCTATTTTTTATTAGATATTTCTTTCATTTACATTTCAAATGCTATCCTGAAAGCCCCCTATACCCTCCCCTCACCCTGCTTCCCAACCCACCCAGTCCTGCTTCCTGGCCCTGGCATTTCGCTGTACTGGGGCATATAATCTTCCAAGACCAAGGGCCTTTCCTCCTATCGATGGCCTACTAGGCCATCCTCTGCTACATATGCAACTAGAAACACAAGCTCTGGGGGGTATTGGTTAGTTCATATTGTTGTTCCTCCTATAGGGTTTCAGAATCCTTTAGCTCCTTGAGTAATTTCTCTAGCTCCTACATTGGGGGCCCTGTGTTCCATCCAATAGATGACTGTGAGCATCCACTTCTGTATTTGCAAGGCACTGGCATAGCCTCACAAAAGATAGTTATATCAGGGTCCTGTCAGCAAAATCTTGCTGGCATATGCAATAGTGTCTGGCCACTAACACTCTTATAAAGGAAAATATTTAATTGGGGCTGGCTTACAGTTTTAGAAGTCCACTATCCTCAGGGCAGATATGGTACTGAAAAAGCAACTGATAGTTTTACTCCTTGATCTGCAGACAGCAGAAGTGACTATGTGCCAGAAAGCATGTAGTTTGAGCATAGAAGGCCTCAAAACCTGCCCAAACTATGACACACTTCCTATAACAAGGCCACACCTATTCCAACAAGGCCACACTTCTTTATAGTGCCACTCCCTATGGACCATACTGCAAAAATGCCAAATTGAAGAGCAATAGGAGTAGAATAAGGTGAAGAAAGCCAGGCCTAAGGCCCAGAAAATATTTTCAACAAATCATAGAAGAAAAATTTTCTAACTTTAAGAAGGAGCTGCCTATAAAGATACAAGAAGCATATAGAACACCAAATAGACTCAACCAGAAAGGAAAGTCCTCTTGGCACATAATAATAGAAACACTAAACATACAGGATGAAGCATGAATATAAAAATCTGCTAGAAAAAATACAAGAAACATAAATGCAGATCTATTAAAATAACCACTTACTTCGCAATGGAGACTCTAGAAGCCATTAGGGGCTGCACATACGTTTTATAGACCCTAAGAAACCACAGATTTCAGCCCACACCACTATAAACAAAACAATATTTAATCATAACAGATGACTAAAATAAGAAATTTCATAGCGCTAAATATAAGCAATATATATTCTATGCAATCCTCAAAATTAAAACACAGTTCTTCACATATCTTGAAAGGACAATTTTCAACTTCTTATGGAAATACAAAACCACAAAACACCCAGAGCAGCAATATATATATTCCTGCTGAAGGGGACTTCCACCATATAGGAAGAACAACAATATCAACTAAGCAGACTCCTCAGAGGTTCCAAGTACTAAACAACCAACTAAACAACCTGGGTAGTCACATGGATGGGTCCAAGGCTTCAACTCAAGTGGCAGAGGATTGGCTTATCTGGTATCAGTGGGAGGGGAGGTGCTTGGTCCTGTGGAGGTTTGTTGCCCCAGGAAAGGGGGATACTCTATGGGAACAGAGGGAGTGGATGAATGGTTAGGGGAGTTCCTTCTTGGAGGCAAAGGGGAGGAGGTATTGGCTGGGGGTTACAGAGGGGAGACTGGGAAATGGGCTATTTGACATTTAAAGAAATAAGATAATCAATAAAAAATAAAAATTAAAATAAATAAAATTCCATTCTTGTTTTCAAATTGTATTACAGAGCTATAGTAATAAAAAGAATCATAATATTGTGACAAAAGACATGTTGATCATTCAAACCCATTTGAAGATACAAACACAAATTTATACACAGATGGACATATTATTTTTAATAAAGAATTAAGAAATACACCGTAGAAAAAGACAGCATGTTAAAGAAATAGTCTGGTCTATTTTGATGGCTTCCCAAAGTAGAATCCAAATCAATCCATACATATACCACTATGTACAAAACTCAATGCTAAATTAAGAATTCAACATAAACCCAAATCTACTCCATCTAATAAGAAAGAGGATAATAGTCTGGAACTCAGCTCTGATGCAGGAAAGACTTTCTGAACAGAACACCATTAGAATTGGTCTTAAAATCAGCCATTAATAAATGAGACCTTATGAAACATGAGAAGGTGTTACACAGCAAAGAACCTCTTCATTCAGAAAAAGCAATACCTAGAGAATGGGAAACATTGTTTACCAACTATACATGCATAGAAGGATAATATTCAGAATATATAAACAACTCTAAAGAAGCAAAGGATCCAATGAAAAATGAGGCAAAAATCTAAACAGGGAATATTCAGAAGAGGAAGTTCAAATCACCAAGTAGAGCTTAATTATAAAAACCAACTATATATTTCACCTTAACCTGTTAGAATGGTTAAAAGAAGTGACAACTAATGCCACTGAAGATGTAAAGCAATAAACTCACATAACATGTACTT
>LR749526.1:3692834-3751415 GCA_902729485.2 Mus minutoides
CAAACATAGACACTATAGCATATGCCAGCAAGATAGTGCTGAAAGGGCCCGGATATAGCTGTCTTGTGGGAAACTATACCAATGCCTGGCAAACATGGAGGTGGAAGCTCACAGTCAGCTATTAGATGGAACACGGGGTTCCCAAGGAAGAAGGAGCTAGAGAAAGTACCCAAGGAGCTGAAGGGGTCTTCAACCCTCTAGGTGGAAGAATAACCATGAACTAACTAGTACCCCCTGAGCTCATGTTTCTAGCTGCATATATAGAAGAGGATGGCCTAGTTGGCCATCAGTGGGAAGAAAGGCCCCTTGGTCATGCAGACTTTATATGCCCCAATACAGGGGATCGCCAGGGCCAAGAAGTGGGAGCGTATGGGTAGGGGAGCAGGGCCGGGAGGGGGGAGGGTATAGGGAACTTTCTGGATAACACTTGAAATATAAATGAAGAAAATATCTAATAAAAGTTAAAAAAAATAGTTTTCTGCAGGTTTCCCACACAGTGGGTTGAATTGGATTGTTTTGTTGACTATTCAACCAAAACTATCACTTTACTTGATACTTAGTTGATGTTTCTTCTGTGATCTACCTAGGCATAAGCAAAAAAAGCAAATTTCTACAACCAAATCTCTCCTTGCTTTAATTTCCACAAAACTATCTTTGTTCAGGTTTATCATATTGTAGTTGATCTGAATTTAATATGTGCATCTTTCTTTTCTTAAGTAAATGCCCACCAAGAAAGCAACAATATCTAGTTCATTTTTATACATTTAAAATGCTCAGAATAATGTCTGTCATCTAGTAAAAGTAATTCCTGGCTTATGATTAATTTATATTCCAGGAAACATAATTGAAAATGCTATAAATTAAAATTCACTTGATACTTCTAACCACTCTCCCAGCATTGCAATATAGTAAACAACAGAGAATTGGCTACTTTTTTCCTCTGATCTCTGGAAAAGCTGCCCAGTGTCTTCAGAGATGGTTCGAGATAAACCAAACACTACCCTGGTGGAATATCTCTCAGGCATTAAAATTAAACCTGGAGTTTGTAGTGAGTGAGAAGAGTTTTACATCATTTTTACATTAAAACTCTAAGTCAATCTATCTTACAACTCAAAATGTCTATCTTTACTTGAAGAAAATGTAAAATAAATGATAATAATTCATTATATCTTCATTGCAAATGCTACAAGAATTAGGAACTTTTAAGTTAGGCCAAATTTAGAAATTAATCATATAAAATACAAAATATTTTTAATAATTTTTCTAGATAGCATTTTCCAGTAATTTTTCATATAGTTTACAGACTCTCCCATTTCACTGTTTTATTCTGTTTTAGAAACTTGGAAACTTTAAAACTATCTTAAAAGTTTGTCAATATAGAAAGCTGCCTTTCTTCTTGATCCACAGGAAGTTAACACCATCATGTTATGTTGATGCATTATTTGCTTTTTAAGGGAATGAAATTCCTTTGTTATCTAGAAGCAAAACTTGATTTGCTAATCTTCATTGTTCTGATGATTAAACAAAATGTAGCACAATATTTGTTCGTACAAATTTACTATCGTTCATATTGTAGCACACTATATTATCCTTTAAATACTAATTTAAAGAAAAAGCAATTTTACAAATTAACAAACAGGTCTCTTAGGAAGTTGGTGCATTCATTGATGTTTCTGCAAATACATTATATAGTTTTGCTCATAGAGAGATAGCCACAGTGATCTTTTAAAAACTCAGACACATCCACTTTTCTTGCAAGGAAATGAACATTATTATTGAAAAGTGGAATAAGCATTGCACATGAAATGGGAGTTTGTGAATGGTATAGAATTTCTCTTTTCCGGTGGAATGTCAGCAGCTCATGTTCTTTGCATGAAGTTAAAATTGGGCTGTTGAGCTGTGAATGTGATGAGGAAATAGGGAAATTTCAATAATAAAAAGTTCAAATTAAAATTGCATTGTGAATTAAACCATTTTTACACATATCTCAATTTGTTAAAACACATATTGCAGAATACCTAGATAAGAGGAAATGGTGGGTAGCTGTTGCTACTTATGCTTAGACTGGACTAACTTGGAGTCTAGTGTGTGTCTGTACATATTCATCCTGATTATCTAAATAAAGAAAGTATGATTTGGAGATAAATATTTGTTTTAGCTTCTTTTCCTGTTGCTATGATAAAACACTAAGACAAAAGTATAGAGGGATTTTAATCCAATAATCTGCCTTCTCTGAAAAAGGATCACATCCAAAGGCCTTTTTAGGTTTATGCGATCTGACTGGAAGGCAGACATGCTCTCTATAGATAGTGTGATCTAGCTGGAAATACAGACACATTCTTAGTACACATATTTAACACCTAAAAATGAAAGTTTTATTAGTTTATATAAAGAAACAACCATTATTCTAAAGTGATATCTAATTGAGGGGCAAAGTTATGAATCAGAGAAAGACGTGACAGAATGATACAGAGATAGGATATACTAAACACAGAAAGCACAGGAAAGAAAGGCTACTTAAGGGCAGGAAGAGGGGGGTGTAGGGTGAGGGTGAAGGGAGGGGGAGGGGGAGGGGAGGGGGAGGGAGGGAGAGGAGGGAAGAAGGAAGGAAGGAAGGAAGGAAGGAAGGAAGGAAGGAAGGAAGGAAGGAAGGAAGGTAGGTAGGTTAGAAGGAAGTTTGTTTTACAGGGATGGTTTTATAGAGACAGACTATAGGTGAAGAGGAAACATCTCAGGGAATGAGAGGAGTCAGAATATGACAATAGATTGCCAGAATTAGTTTGAGGCAAAGTAGAGCAATTCAGTCAGAAGCTGAGAGAAGCCAGATTCATTTGTATGGAAGCTAGAAATTTCCAAGCCTAGGCCTATTATGGATAATTAGAACAGAGAAGGAAATGCACTAGGATTAGCTTAAGCCGCCATGTAGTCACACAGCTTGGGTATGGCTCTCAAATCTTCTCTTCATCTGAGAGGAAATAAAAGCACCTTTTAGAAAAAACAACAACAAAAACAAACAAACAAACAAACATCTAAATAAAGCAAGAGGGCCAGGTTTATTTATTTTTCAGAGCTCAGGTAGAAGGTATAAGCCATTTAGCAGCCGAAGTCAAGGCAGCTGGAGTTCTGTAAAGCTCCTTTGCATCTGTCTTCAGTAAAGAAGTGATAGGGAAAGACCCTCAGGGGAGGCATTTCACGAGAAACGGTCTTGATGCAAACTGCAAGAGGACTCTTATTCCAAGAGTGCTCTGGGACCCACAGTGTATACCACGCAGGGTTGGAGGACCATGGGCCCCTAGTAGCTGGGTCAGGGGATATTTAAAGGGAGAAACCACAACTCAAGGGGTGGGGAGGGTGTTGTTGGAAAATACCAAAAATACCAAAGTTAAGAGTCAAGAGGAAGTGGAAAGTCAAGACAGTTTTCTATGAGCCTGTAACAATAACACATTTGCATAGTGGGTTCCATAAGTGGTTGGGGTGGGTCAGGGTGACTTTCTTTGAAAGAACACTCCCTGAACCCAGGAAGCAGGTGGGTGGAGGAATGTCTATCTGTTAGCATGGCTTGGAGCATTGAGTCACAAAGGTCACATTCTCAAGCCTGGGCCTAAAAGCCTACTTTTTAATGTTTCAAACATCTATTTTTAAAGTTTCCACTTTTTCAATAGCAGTGAATCCAGCTAGTACTTGGCTTTGTCTACTCCTTTCCATGGCCAAAGCTCCTAGCCCTGGGAACTGTACCACCTCCAATGGCAAGTCTTCCTAAATTATAAATCCAATCAGGATAACATTACAAAAGCATTCTCAGTGGCTAATCAGCATAATCCTTAACAGCAGGAAGCTTGAGGCTTATATCATAGGTAATTCCTGATTCTGTCAAGATAACAAATAATACAGTCACAATAATCAATATAACTACATGTTCTAAATTATATTGTATAACTTAATCAGTTCCTGTTCTTTAATTCTCTTCTTAAAAGTGTAAAAGTAATGAAATTTGGATGTTCCGGGTATACTTTATTTACTTTCTAGTTTTACAAGGTTTTGACCATAATTTATATTTATGATATTTATATGCTAAATTCAGATATCTAAAACCTTTCTCTTCTTATATTTTCTCTTCATCATTTTCTAAATAAATTATGAATGCAAATATGCTAACTTTTATTTAAGTTTCAAGTCAATTCACTTGATTGGCAAGTTGCCTAAAATTTTCAGTCATTCTAGAATTTTTCAAATTGACATTTAAAATTTGAATTATATATTTCTCTTTCCATATATATATATATATATATATATATATATATATACATACATGTTATCTCATAATGCTGTGTGATGTGACAATTAGCTAACAAGAAAGATAATAGTGCTAGTGTAGTATATATCTTTTGAAATGCTAGTTGTAATTATTTTGCCCCAGTCTGGCTTCACTATATAATGATAATATATCCTTAGTAAATATTTAACTCTTATATTTAGTTATCTTGGATAAATTCAAACAATTATTTTTATTTTTGTAATTGCCATATATTTTCTTAACTTTAAAACTTTTAGTATCTTTTACATAAAAAAAATGGAATCTAAATAATATTATTGGTCCCACAGGTAATGACCAATCATCACCCTTGCTGAGCATTCTAATTCTACTTAGTACCTTATATATATTTCACTTCACTTAGTCTTGCAACAACTATTGCTAGCTCGTTTAAAAAAAAACAAGACCAACATGTAATCTGAGTGGTTCAATGCGGTGTGCTTTCCTCGACCAGCAAGAAAGTCACACCACCACCGGGGTCTTCTCAGTCAGCTTTATTCTGGAGCACCTTGATAGTAGATTCCCAGGACCCAGGACAGCAGCAGAGCTGCTGCTTTTATACTCTCCCAGGGAGGGGGGAAGGGTGTCGTAGTGGATTCGGATTGGTGCACCAAGCCACATCTCATTTGCATGTGGCCTGTTCATTGGTGCCACAAGCCACACCCATTAGCATATTGCCCATTCGGGAGGGGCTATTGCTTGAGGAGGGCCTGAAGAGAGAGCTGCTCATGCTCACTGATGATGGGAAGCCAGACTGCCTTCCCAGAGCCTGCGGAGCTTCTCAGAGCTGGGGCTTCTCAGAGCCCGCAGGCTTCTCAGAGGCGGGGCCTCTCCGGGGGCCTCTCGGAGGTGGGGCCTCTCGGAGGCGGGGCCTCTCAGAGCCTGGAGGCCTTCCCAGAGGAGCCCGGGAAGCTTGCGAGCAGCTTTGCGGGCTGGAGCAGGCGAGCACGGGGTGTCCACGTCTCCTGCGCTGTGGGCTTCATGGCCTGGGCGCCCAGTGTGGCAGCCGCAGCTTCTCAGAGAAACCTCGGCTTCCTACAGTTCAACAACTTAACTAAAGCACAGATACTGAAGAGGTGTCGATTCAGAACAAAAACTCAAGTTATGCTTTAGTTTTAAGTTAAACCCATAGATACTCTGTGGTATTATTTTGCCAAAATAATCTGTTACAGCAATAAAGATAAATTACAGCTCTTTCTGTGGATAGAGAATTGAAACACATTATAAACAACAACAGTTTTGTAACTTTGTAAACTATGAAAAACTAGAAAAAAATGTTCAAGATCAAGATCTTGATAATAGGCTTCAGAGCTTTAGCACATGTGATTAAAAAAATACTCCATATAATTGTTCTCATTTTCCAAGGAGGGATATTTGTAATCTTTATATTAAAATGACCTTCTCCTCTTTCTGTGCTGTTACTGGAACCATGTTCTTGAAGCAGTGAGTATAATTACAATGTGCTATTTGTACATTGTGGCAAAAGATGTCTCAAATTTATAATTGCGTAAACTTCATGTATCACTGGATGCCATGACATCATGCTATTAGCCAGAATAATGGCTTTTTAGGAGATAATTAAGGCATTTAATTACTGCAAGATAATGCAACAAATTCAGTGGCCTATTGCATTATAACTTGCCAATATTAAAAGGGTAACATTTCAGAATTTTGTTTTACATATGATACTCTAGAATATTTTGAAATATCTTACTTTCAGAGGAAGTATTTGCCAAAACACTGTGTAGATGGCTAGAATTACATGATTTAAACAGTAAGCACTCCAAATATATGGCTGAACTAAGTGTAATGAATGTGATTTTAACTTCATTTAATATTTTACCATAAAGTTTAGTCTAAAAATTATTAAAAATTATTTTCTAATAAATAATTTTGGAGCGACTTTATTTGAGAAACACGAGACTCTTGATATGAACATATAAGCTTTATTTTTCACAAAATAATTCTAATAAAGAATATAGATAAATGAGCAATTTCAATAACTTAGAAAATAACATAGAAAATTATCAAATACTCAATAAGAAAACAGCACTTCTATGTTGATGAAAGAGGGAATAATAAGCATGGAATAATTAAGTGCTATTAAATAAAGTGGTGTGATTACTAACACCCATTCCACTAGCAATAGGAGGAACTGTAGTAGAGGGCCTACAGCTGGTATCAATTCATGGATTCCCTTTCACAGGAGAGGATGCTGAATGAATTCCTCGCATAGTTTCTCTGAGACTTTACAATAGCCTTGTAGAGTACAGAAGTTACATAATGGGATACTGTTCAATGCACAATGAAAGGACAGAATTTTATATTTGAATCTTATTAGTTTCACAATGATGAATATAAACATTCAAACTAATGCAAGTCTCTTGGGAATGTGCAGCACCAATAAATGCTCATGATTTGTGAACGCAAAGCCATGGACAGATCCATCCATTTAATCGTTCATGAAAATAGGTTGGTTTGTGCTATTCCTCACCTATTTTTGCTGAATACTTGAACCTTTATGGAGGTTTTCAAAATACAATGTTCAGAACAACACAAAGTAGAAGTGGTTATCTTCATAAACCAAGTAAAGGCTATTTAATCCCATTTAATTCTGGTTAAAGACACTGAAACCAGTTATTATTAAAAGTATTGTTACTTTGAAGTTACTTCTGAAGAATTTGAAATATTATTACTTACTAATGAGATCATAAAATCATAAGTACTATTTATAAAGCTATGTCTGGATTTCTCCTCTCCATATTTAAAAGCATAAGTGTTTTCATAACTTTGAACATATCTGGGGAATTTTCATATGATACATTTAAATGATAAATAATGCATTTCCTATTTACATGTATGAGTTTGATTATTTCTTGCTGTCTACTCCTCTTGGGTGAATTTGCTTCCTTTAGTTCTAGAGCTTCTAGGTGTACTGTCAGACTGCTAGTGTATGATCTCTCAAGTTTCCTTTTGTAGACACTCGGGGCTATGAGATTTCCTCTTAGGATTGCCTTCATTGTGTCCCATAAGTTTGGGTATGTTGTGGCTTCATTTTCATTAAACTCTAGAAAGTCTTTAATTTCTTTCTTTATCTCATCCTTGACAAAGGAATCATTGATTAGAGTGTTGTTCTGTTTCCATGTGAATGTTGGCTTTCTATCATTTATGCTGTTATTGAAGATCAGCCTTAGTCAGTGGTGATTTGATAGAATGCATGGGATAATTTCAATATTTTTATATCTGTTTAGCCCTGCTTTTTGACCAATTATATGGTCAATTTTGGAGGATGTACCTTGAGGTGCTGAGAAGAAGGTATTTTCTTTTCTTTTAGGACACTATGTTCTGTAAATATCTATTAAATCCATTTGTTTCATAACTTCTGTTAGTGTCCATGTGTCTCTTTTTAGTTTCTGTTTCCAGGATCTGTCCGTTGGTGAGAGTGGGGTGTTGAAGTCTCCCACTATTATTCTGTGAGGTGCAATGTGTGCTTTGACCTTTACTAAAGTTTCTTTAATGAATGTGGCTGCTCATGCATTTGGGGCATAAATATTTAGAATTGAGTGTTCATCTTGGTAGATTTTACGTTTGATGAATATGAAGTGCCCCTCCTTGTCTTTTTTGATAACTTTGGGTTTGAAGTCAATTTTCTTTGATATTATAATGGCTTCTCCAGCTTGTTTCCCTGGGCCATTTGCTTGGAAATGGCCATTTGTTTTCCAGCCTTTTACTCTGAGGTAGTGTTTTTCTTTATCCCTGAGGTGGGTTTCCAGTAAGAAGCAAAATGTCGGGTCCTGTTTGTGTAGCAAATCTGTTTGTCTTTTTATTGGGGAATTGAGTCCATTGATGTTGAGAGAAATCAAAGAAAAGTATTTGTTGCTTCCTGTCATTTTTGTTGTTAAAGTTGGGAATCTGTTCTTATGGCTGTCTTCTTTTAGTTTTGTTAAAGGATTACTTTCTTGTGTTTTTTAGGGTGTAGTTTCCATCATTGTGTTTGTGTTTTCCCTTTATTATCCTTTGAAGGGCTGGATTAATGGAAAGATATTGTGTGAATTTGGTTTTGTCGTAAAATACTTTGGTTTCTCCATCTATGGTAATGGAGAGTTTTTGTGGGTATAGTAGCCTGGGCTGGCATTTGTGTTCTCTTCCTGTCTGTATAACATCTGTCCAGGATCTCCTCCTGGCTTTCATAGTCTCTGGTTAGAAATCTGGAGTAATTCTAATAGGCCTGCCTTTATATGTTACTTGACCTTTTTCCTTTACTGCTTTTAATATTCTGTTTTTATTTAGTACATTTGTTTTTCTTATTATTATGTGTTTGGAGGAATTTCTTTTTCGGTCCAGTCTATTTGGAGTTCTGTAGGCTTCTTATATGTTCATGGACATCTCTTTCTTTAGGTATGGGACATTTTCTTCTATAATTTTGTTGAAGATATTTGCTCTCCCTTTAAGTTGAAAATCTTCTTTTTCATCTACTCCTATTATCCTTAAGTTTGGTCTTCTCATTGTGTCCTGGATTTCCTGGATGTTTTGAGTTAGGATCTTTTTTGCATTTTGAATTTTCTTTCATTGTTGTGTCCATGTTCTCTATGGAATCTTCTCCACCTGAGATTCTCTCTTCCATCTCTTGTATTCTGTTGTTGATGCTCACATCTGTGGTTCCTGATTTCTTACCAAGGTTTCTATCTCCAGAGTTGTCTTCCTTTGAGTTTTCTTCATTGTTTCTACTTCCATTTTTACATCTTGGATGGTTTTGTTCAATTCCATCACATGTTTGGTTGTGTTTTCCTGTGATTCTTTAAGGGATTTTTGTGTTTCTTCTGCCTGTTTAGCAGTTTTTGCCTGTAGTTATTTAAGGACTTCTACCTGTTTAGCAGTTTTTTCCTGTGAGTCCTTAAGGAATTTTGTGTTTCCCCTTTAAGGTCCTCTCCTTGTTTAGTAGTATTCTCCTGTAATTCCTTGAGGGATTTTTGTACTTCCTCTTTAAGGGTTTCTAATCTGTTTAGCAGAGTTCTCTTGCATTTCTTTAAGAGAATTATTAATGTCCTTCTTACAATCTTCTACCTTCATTATGAGATATGATTTTAAATCTGTGTCTTGCTTTTCGAGTGTGTTGGGGTATCCAAGACTTGTGGTGGGCATACTGGGTTCTGATTGTGCCCAGTGTTCTTGGTTTCTGTTAGTAAGATTCTTATGTTTGCCTTTCGCCATCTGGAAATCTCTAATGTTAATGTTCAAGCTGTCTCTGGTTGGATCTTGATATTCATGTGATTTTGTTAGCCTCTGTCAACACTCCTGGTACTCCAACTCTCACCTGACTTCCAGTGGTCAGAGCACTTTCTGCAGGCAAGATCTTCTCTTGCAGGGCAGGTGTCTAGCAGTCTGGAGCTCTGATCCACTTCCTGAGTTCTAAGGTCAGAAACCTCCCAGAAATCTGACTCTCCTCTGACAAGGAATGTGCCCAGGGGTCTGGGTCTCAGGTCTTTCTCCTGGCTGAGGTTGAAGGCCCGACAGGACTCTGACCAAGAAGCTCTGTTGCTTCTATCACCCACAAGATTTCAGATGATCAGGAGGTCCTAGGTGTGGTAGGGGTCCGGTGATCCTGAGGTGATCCTGAGATCCTTCAGTGTGGAGATCATTCCGGAGGCCTTAGCAGCCTCCAGTGGGCTCAGAAGGAAGATAAAGGGAGAGGTTTCTAAGTGAGCACATATACATTGAGGTGACAATGTTTTCCTAAGAGTTATAAGTTCGCAAAAACTCCAGATCTATTAATAATGACCCTCCTTTTGAGTGGTTAGTTAGGGCAATCCAAGAGATGTCCATAACAGTAATTGAAGGTAAGATCCTATTGCTAAAATCACAATACATCATAACAGAGAACTCAAAGGAAAGCACAGGGAACTGAGCTAGAAGACTCTCCTGCTGACTCTAGCTCTTATAGTCACATGAGGGGTGATGAAGTTTCTTAAGAGAGAAAGTATTCAATAAGTCCTAACCGGTTGTAATGCCTGTGAATAATAATTTTATCCATAAAGGTAAGATGTCTCCCAAAATAACACTATATCCTGGGGATATTCAATAGCCATCAATTTGGACTTAAGAATTGCTTGATGGGAGAAAACTATGCCTAGTACTATAATCCTAGCATGCTACATTTGGCTATTGAGGTCATGGATCCTAGAAGATGACCTACTACTGCCATATCACTAAAGCAGTATTTTTTTCTAACTGCATTCTATGTGTTAATCCTTATACACAGAGATAAGTGTATCTCTCATTCCTCAACAAAGATGATTATTTTAGAACCAGGTTAAGACCATTTCAGGAAGCCTCTGTTCAAAATTCAGAGAATAAAAGACCATGAATGCTCATAGCTCCTATACTAAAGGCTCATGGAACATCATGGAATAGATCATGAAATGATTATTAGGGCAAGAGGACAAGGACAGGACATCTACTGATGATGCCCAGTGTTCTTGGTTTCTGTTAGTAAGATTCTAACATTTGCCTTTCGCCATCTGGAAATTTCTGATGTTAATGTTCAAGCTGTCTCTGGTTGGAGCTTGATCCTCCTGTGATTTTGTTAGCCTCTGTCAGCACTCCTGGGAGTCCAACTCTCACCTGAGTTCCAGTGTTCAGAGCACTCTCTGTAGGTAAGCTCTTCTCTTGCAGGGCAGGTGTCCAGCAGTCTGGACCTCTGATCCACCTCCTGAGTTCAGGGTCAGAACCCTTCCTGAAGGCCAACTCTCCTCTGGTAAGGAATGTGCCCAGTGGTCTGGGTCTCAGCTTTGCCTCCTGGCAGTGATCCTGAGGTAATCCTGAGGTCCTGTGGTGTAGAGAGCACTCCACAGTCCCCAGCAACTTCCACTGGTATCAGAAGGAAGATGGCAGAGGTTTCTGTGCTTTTCCTTGTTGGGAAACTTTTAATGATTGCTTCTTTCTCTCTTGGGGTTATAAGTCTGTTTAAAATGCTTATCTGATTAAGTTTTTTTTTTTTTTTTTTTTTTTTTTTTTTTTTTTTTTTTTTTTTTTTTTTTTTTTTTTTTTTTTTTTTTTTTTTTTTTTTTTTTTTTTTTTTTTTTTTTTCTGTGCATCAAGAGGAAACTACGCATTTTCTTTCCCAATTTCGTGGAGTACTGATTTTTAAAGTATGTTCTTATTAAGCATTGAATTTCCTTGGTGTCTGTTGTCCTGTCCCCATTTTAGTTTCTGATTTTGTTATTGTGGATATTTTCTCTCTGACATTTGCATAATCGTTTGTCTTACTGATTTCCTTAAAGAACCAATTTTTGTTTCATTGATTCTTCGTATTTTTCTCTTTATTTCTATTTTATTGATTTCAGCCCACAGTTTATTTCATGCTGTCTACAACTGTTTGGTATGGTTATTTTCTTTCTGTTCTAGAGCTCTTAGGGATGCTGTTGCTAATATGAGATCTCTCCACGGATTAATTGGAAGCATTTATTATTAAGAACTTTTCACTTATCACCAGTTTAATGGTTTTAAATTGGATTTGTCCTATATTCATTTTCATTAATTTCTAGAAACATCTTTACTTTCTTTATTTCTGCTTAGGCCTTGATAACTACAGTTGCTCAATTTTCATAAGATTCTAAGCTTTCTGTTCATTTTTTTAAACAAAATGTTTAACTTTAATTCATGGTTATCTGATAGAATGTAGTGAATTATTTCTATTTTCTTATAACCCTCAAGACTTGCTTTGTGACTGAGCGTGTGGTCAGTTTTGGAGAATGTTCCATGAGTTGCAGAGAAGAAGATATATATTTTGCTGTTGTTGTTTGGATGCAGTGTTCTGTCTAGATATGTTAGCTCTATCTGGATTATAATGTCTACTATTTCCACTATTTCTCATTTAGTTTTTGTTTCCATGATCTTTCATTTGATACTGAAGTCTCTCACTATAAGTATGTGAGAATCAGTATGTGAATTTAGTTGTAGTAGAGTTTCTTTTACAAACTTGAATACCCTTGTGTCCGGGGCATAAATGCTAAGAATTGACATGCCATCTTGCCTGATCTTTCCTTTAATTAAGATGTAGTGTCCTTCTCTATAACTTTTGAATACTTTGATTTGGTTTAATATCTTTCTTGGAAGATGTTAAAATGGCTACACCAGGGTTTTTTTTTTTTTTATCCCCTGTGGCTCAGAGGGGGTGTGCCTGTGGAAGTTGGGGGCTGGGATAAAGTACAAACTTGGGGCAGGGAGATTATGGGCCGGGTCTCTAGGTAGCAAGTAAGGAAGTCTACAGCTGGTAATCTGTTGCAGAGTTAGGGATGAGATGGGGGGATGGATTTTGAGTAGCAGAGGGAGCAGTGGAGGTCTTTAGTTTGCTTACCATTCTCTTTTTGGCTTGGCTGATGTGTTTTCAGTGAATGCCTGCTGCTCTTGGAAGCTGGGATAAGAGAAAGAGAGCGGTAAAGCAAAAGTGGGTGATGGGGGGGGGGGAGAAGATCTTTGTGCTTCATTGGGGATGGTATCAAAAATGAAAGTGAGACCATAGTTGTCTTCCTGTTAGAGCTGAGAGTGAGACTGGAACAATGGATATCCTACAGGGAGACAGGATAAAAAGTGTAGGTCTGCCTTCAGCACACTTCTAGCACTTCTGAGTGGCTATAAGTTAGCACAGGTTGCCTTCTGGAGTGTGGGCTTGGCATACAACAACAAATGGTAGGGGAGACAGAAGTGGAAGATCTATAAGATCTACAGATTATGGGAGTATGGAGGCAAGGATGATTGCCATGTGTATTCAGCTACAGGACTATGGATGATAATGGGGGATTTGATTTGGGGTAACAGAGAGAGAAGAGAAGTTTTGTTTTGTTTTGGTTTTGGTTTTGTTTGTTTGTTTTGTTGTTGTTGTTGTTGTTGTTGTTTTTAAACAGGCCACAGCTGTGGCATGTGGTTTAGCAGGGGAGTGGCTACTGGATTTGTAGACACAGATACTGACACCAGTGGAAGGAGAGAAGCTCTAAAGTGATATGATTAACAGGAGATGTGGGCAGACAGTGAAGAAAGGCTCAGGCTGAAATTCTGTTGCAGCTCTAAGGATGGAATTGAAGAAATGTATTTGGAACAAAGGAGAGAGTGGTTATGGTCTTCAGTTAGCTTACTTGCCTCACTGTTCTGATATGCTCCTAGTTAATGACTGATGGATTTGGAGGCTGGGATAATGGAGTTGGGGACAGAAATGTTGGGAATGAAGAGCTTTGTGCTACACTGGAATGGTTACAGTGAGGAAGGAAAGGAGGTCACAACTGATATTTTGCTATACAGCTTGGGATAAGACTAGGGGTGAGGGTAGGATTCAGGAATAGTAGGCTTGATATGGGTCCACCAAAAATCCTTATCCAAATTAAATAAAAGGCAGAGAGAATAACCAAATGAACAAAATTAAAATGAAAGAGTGACTAAAAGAAGAAACAAAAAACAGTCTAGGAAATTTAGAGAATCATAGACTTCCCTATGAATGACTTTAAAAATATAATACTCTACAAAATTGAAAATCTATAAGAAATGGATACTTTTCTCAATAAATACCATTTTACCAAAGTCAAATCAAGATTAAGTAAGCAATTTAAAGAGATCTGTTATATCCAGGGGGGGGGGATCAGTGATTAAAACTCTCTAAAACAAAATGAATTCAATATCAGATGGAATTCATAAAGAATTCTACCAGATTTTTGAAAGAAAATTCAATGCAAGAACTACTCAAATTATTCTACAAAATAGAAACAGAAGGATCATTTTCTACTTCATTATATAAGGACACAATTCTTATATCAAAATCAATAAAGACCCAACAAAGAAAAAGAATTATAGGTGAATTTCCCTTATGAGCAAAGATGTAAAATTAATCAATAAAATAGCAATCAGAATATAAGGCTACATCAGAAAGATCATCACCACGGACAATTAATCCTAGAGACTCAGGGATGACTCAGCACATGTAACTCAATAATTCTTTTTTTTTTTTTCAACTTTTATTAGATATTTTCTTCATTTACATTTCAAGTGTTATCTAGAAAGTTCCCTATACCCTCCCCCCTCCCAGCCCTGCTCCCCCACCCATCCGCTCCCACCCCCTTGCCCCGGCATTCCCCTGTATTGGGGCACATAAAGTCTGCATAACCAAGGGGCCTCTCTTCCCACTGATGGCCAACTAGGCCATCCTCTTCTATATATGCAGCTAGAGACACGCGCCCAGGGGGTACTAGTTAGTTCATGGTTATTCTAATCTATCATATAAACTCATTGTAACATAAAAACAGCATGATTATCTAACTAAATGCAGAGAAGAGTTTAGTATGCTTTCAAAACCTGAACATACTTACCTATATTGCCATTAATGTTCTGATTGTACAATGCCTCTACTCAAATAATTTCTTTCATTGAAGCCCTCCTTACAATAAATACTCCTTATAATTTTTATCTTGTTTCATTGAAATTTCCTTCAATGAATGTCTCTCTATTGATTTTTATTATTGGATATTTTCTTCATTTACATTTCAAATGCTATCCTGAAAGTCCCCTATACCCTCCCCCCTCCCTGCTTCCCAACCCACCCACTCCCAATTATGTCTCTCTATTGTAACCCCTATGCCTAAGGCTCATTGGAAAACCTCTGAAAAGAAGTGGAAATATTGGAAGAGTCACAAGAAAAGGATCTCTACTTTTGGGATTTATCTTTTCTATGTGACAGTGTTGCTGCACCCAGGAAATTATATAGTTTCCTAATCAAGAGCTGAAGAATGGCAATATAAGATACATATTAAAGTATATGGGGAAGATTTCATAAGGCTGCACCACTGACACCTGACAGTTGGACCATCTCCTCTCTCTAGAGAAATGTATTAATATCAGATGGTTAGTTCTAAAGATATATACATACAATCGTTTCTAATGGGCCATGTAGGCCTTAGACATAATCTCTCTGTCTCTCTCTGTCTCTCTATGTCTCCTTCTCTCACACACACACAGAGACACATACACACAGACACACACACACACATAGACACACACACAAACACATACACAGACACACTTTCAATAATTGTAGAAGAGGTTACAAAATTAATGGGGTGTATAGGGATAACACTAGAGTAATTGGAAGTGTTAGAGAGTCAGACTGATGGAAAGATGTAAATCTAATACTCACGTAGTACATTTTCAAAAATAAAGTTTAAAAAATAACAAAGTGTTTTCTATCAAATTCATGAAACACATAAGAGAAAATGTTGATCATCAAAAGTTGATGGTGAATAGAATATTGAAATAAAATGTAAACGTAAAGGATTCTTAGTGACTTGTTTATAAATATAGAGAGATATCACACACAAACACACACACACTGACACCCATACATACAAGTGATCAAAGTAAATAAAATATTAAAAGTAAAATAAATAATAAAATATAAATTCTGTAGAAAAGCGAGTAAGGTTTATATATAGGGCTCATGTATCTTATTGCTTTGGCAGTTACTGTTACTAACATTTCCTTAATTTATATCTCGGCCCTCATATTACAGCCATCTTTTAAATAGTTCTCTTACTGTCAGCCTTACTTTTGTCTAAGCTATTCTCCAGATTGCAATTAGAATGATCTTTAAAGTTAAAACTTAAAACCTGGTTAAATTACTCAGAGAGGAAACAGTTCCCTGTAACATATGGTGATTACCAAATGTGAGTCTTTAGTTTAAGTAAACGGGCAACTTGGAAAATAAGTTTGGAGATAAGGCAGTGAGATCTTAAATGATTTTTAACAAGTTTTATTTTGTTCTTGGAGAAATTGGTGGATGAAATAATCTGTTGGAATAGGGGAGGGCAGAGAGTATTTTTTTTTAAAAGTCAAATGCCATAATGTTCAGGTATGACTTAATGGATGAGAGAAGCTTGGTGCATTTAGATGGATTGCAAGGAAACTAAGAAGAATGCAGACACATTTAAATATCAAATAAAGGTGAGACTTGAGTGTTGGAAGCGATTAGGAGGATTGCTTGATGGAAGCAATGGTCAGGTAATTTCTTGTATGGTATCACTTATTTCCAAATGTTTTCTTCCAGGAGAGAGGCTTTCCACTTAGTAAAGAAACACAGGAAAAATAAGGGTCAGATTGCATCACCAAGACAATGACACTAATGAACTGTATATCTTTATTTATTCATTAATAAATTAATTAGAGATTTTAATAAGGCATTAGATGACTTTTCTTGTGGATACAAGAAAATATGAAGTTATACAATTATGACAGTTGAAATTCAACATATTAAATGTATATTTATATAAAATGGTAAAGTTCATTAACTAAATTTCTCTTAAAGTGATATCTTAATCTAATTTTGATGCTGTTTTAGCATTAGTCTACTTTCAAGATTCGTGAACAGGGCTTGACAGTTCCTTTTGTAAAGAATATTGCAGAGATAACTTTGATGCTGCAGGTACATTCACATAGAGAAGAATAACACAGAAGTTTCCACTCCCTGGCCCCCATAGACTTTTTCAAACACATGAGTCTATGGGGGCCATACTTAGCATAATGCAAAATGCATTTAGTCCAACTTTCAAAGTCCTCTTAGTCTATAGCAGTCTCAACAATGTTAAAAGTCTAAAGTTCAAGGTCTCTTCTGAGATTCATCCAATCATTTAACTGTATTCCTCAAAGAAAGGCAAATTCCAAAGAAAGGCAAATTCCAAACTCTGCATATCCATAGCTCATGTCAAAGCAGTCTTCAGATCTCCACTCCTTTTTCATCTTTGTTGACTGCAACAAACTGCTTTCTCCTGGGCTGGTTCCACTCCCTGTTAGCAGCTTTCCTCAGCATGTATCCCATGGCTCTGACATCTTTAACATCTTTGAGTCTCCAAGGCAGTTTTAATGTTACAGCTCCTTGTTTCAGTGTCTGGGATTCCACTTGATCTTTTGGGCTCCTCCTAAGGGCTGGCATCACTTCTCCAGCCCTGCCCTCTGTAGCACTCTAAGCTCAGGTTGATCCACTCCACTACAGCTGCTGTTCTTGGTGATCATCCCATGGTACTGACATCTCCAATACACTGGGGTGTTTCACTCCAACTAGGCTTCACCGATAGCCTCTAATAGGTTCTCTTCATGGTGTCAAACCTCAAATCCTTTGCATGACTCCTTCAGTCCTGGGCCATCAACTACAGCTGAGGCTACACCTTCACCAATGGCCTTCCACAGCCTCTCACAGTGCCAAGCCTCAGCTCTTCATAACCCCTTCATGCTTTCAAAACCAGTACCATCTGGGTAACTCTTTCCCATTACCAAGTCCAGCTGCAGCGGGAGGTCCAACCTTGGCTATCTCTGGAACACAGCTTCTATGTGCTCCCAGAAAACACTTCCCAGAAGATTTCACCTCAGAGATTCTGGTCTCTTCTTAATCACTGCTAATGTCTTAGCTCCAGCTAACCAGCATCAATTGTCCCAGTAGTTCCTTCCATTCTTAACCAGCAGAACCACCGAGTTCTGCTGCTTGCAGGAATTAGAACACGACCCACTTGTACTATTACATTGTCACTGGCTTTCTGTTTTCCAAATCCTTCACTGCCTAAGCTTGGGTATCCTGGTTATTGTTCTGTAGATTGACCTTGAACGCAGAGATCAGCTTGCCTGTCTCCTGGGATTAAAGGTGTGTACCACCATGCCTGGATCTAAATTTAGCTGGGTATGATCTTGCCCCAAGGTCCCATTCCCTTAATCTGTTATTTCCTAGAACACAGAATTTTGCTCCATCTCACTTCCTGATACTCCTTTAATACTCAAACCATGTATTTTATATTTTTCCTTTCTAAGCTTGCTATGCTTGGTCAAACTTCTCTTCATAAGATTTAACCAGAGAACAAAGTCTCTGCTGGGCTTTTTTGAAACTTCCTTTGACAATGCAGTTAATCTGAGTCTCTTCACCTTAGCCTCAGGCAGACTTTTCAGACAAGGGTAAAAAGTAGCCACATTCTTCACCAAAATACCACAAAAACAGTCTTTATGCCACATTCTGAAAGTCTTCTCCTTTGAAATCTCTTGGGCCAGGTCAACACAGTCCAAATCACTCCCAGCAACAAAGTCTTCCATATTCCTACAAGGTTGATCCATTAAGTCCCATTTAAAGCATTGCACTGCTTTCCAAATCCAAAGTCCCAAAATCCACGTTCTTTCAAATAAAAACATGGTCAGGCCTATCACAGCAATACCCCACTCCCTGGTACCAACTTCTGTATTAGTTAGGGATTTACTGCTGTGACCAGACACAATGACCAAGGCAAGTCTTACAAAAACATTTAATTGGGGCTGGCTTACAGGTTCAGAGGTTCAGTCCACTATCATCAAGGTGGGAGCATGGCAGCATCCAGGCAGGCATGGTGCAGGAGGAGCTGAGAGATCTACATCTTCATCCAAAGGCTGCTAGTGGAAGACTGACTTCCAGGCAACTAGGGTGAGGATCTTAAGCCCATACCCACAGTGACACACCTATTCCAACAAGGCCAAACCTCCAAATGTGCCACTCCCTGACCCAAGAATATACAAACCATCACAGACATCTATGGTACATATTGTAAGACATTAAAAAATAAATTAAAGATGTTTATTTTCTGAAGAGAAAGAAGAAATAATGTGGATTTGGGTGGGTGGGTGGTGGGCAGGATATTGGAGGACTTGGGGAGGGGAAACCATAAACAAGATATACTATATAAAAAACATAACTATTTTCAATAAAAGAAATAAATCTGAAATGTGTATAAAAACATATATCCAACTGACAAGTGCTTAGAAAAGAAATATTATTTTTCTTTAGTTGAGTCTCACTGAGTATATAAACCCGACTTAAGGGCCGTGTACATGCCCAGAAGTAGATGGTCAACACAAAACAGAACACAATGGTGGTTTTGGAGAGTTTCTTTTTGTCTCATATAACTTTGTTGTTTTGTTTATTTACTTTTAAAAAACTTACTGGTTTTCATTTGTATATTATGTTTAATTTTTAATTAATTTTTTATAGTTTTGCTGTGTGTGCGTGAGTGTTTGTGTGTGTGTGCATGAGTGTTTGTACGTGCGTGTGTGTATGTGTGTGTGTGTGTGAGTGTGTGTGCGTGTGTGTGTGTGTGTGTGTGTGCATGTGCGTGAGTGTTTGTGTGTGTGTGTGCGTGTGTGTGTGTTTTGTGCTTTTGGAGATTGTTCTTGTCTTATTTCTTTTCCTTTTTTTTTCCTGTTTATTCTTTTATTACATATTTTCTTTATTTACATTTCAAATGTTACCCCCTTTCCTAGTTTCCCCTCTGAAAATCCTCTATCACCTTCCCACTCCCCCTGCTCCCCAACCCACCCACTCCCATTCCTGGTCCTGGCATTCCTCTATACTGGGACATAGAACCATCACAGGACCAAGGGCCTCTCCTCCCATTGATGACTGATTAGGCCATCCTCCTCTACATATAGAGCTAGAGCCACAAGTTCTACCATATGTTTTCTTTGATTGGTGGTATAGGTCCAAGGAGCAGATATTTAAATTAGCACATTCTATTTTCCAAAGCATATAACGTTTTTCTTCATGTATTTATATTTATTGAATAATGATAATGAGACTATGAGTAGTATAATGTGCTAATATTTTTGAATATTTATATATTTAAAGGCTTTCAGTATACCATTTTGTCAATGTTCCTTCATAGTCTTACGTTTTCAACTACTGAATTTATACTATGTACATAATTGGTTGTTTTTCAATGAAAATCTGAAACATACAGTTTTGAATTTACACAGATAGGCCATAGTTAGCAATATTTATACATTGCTTCACAAATATATTATTGCAAAAGATTCTTAATGTATAAAATTAAAGATATTCTTTCTGGCTCTCTTTCTGACTTTTAACACTTTAGAGTATGTGTGTGTTTATTTCCCAGGTTTTAGTAATCACAGCCATCCAGTCTGCCAGGTGATGTAAGATAACCAAGGAGCAGAATTTTCCTTCTTATTGGTTTTCTTCAACCCTGATGCCCTAGGGCAAAACACCTCAGAAATGAAGTTTCAATGTAGGCTTTGAGCTAAAGTAGGAAAGGCCAAGTTGTCCCTCTGGGTTAGGTTATCCTTCCAGACATTATGTTTTCTTGCCATCTGTAGATCTCACTAATGAGATAAGGAAGAGAATCTCCCAAGAGGCACCAGACAGAAAACCCACTCTGAGAGGATCAGCTACCATCATCCTGATTGACAGAGCAAGCTAGAATATCCCTGAGGATCCTCAATGCTGTGATGCTGATATCAAAAAGCAATTGAAGCAGGGTTTTCTCTTCCTTTTCTTTTAGATTTTGTTCCTTCATCCTCTATCCAGAAAGAAATGCAATAAACTTTACTGAAGTTCACACAAAATTTTTGATTTAAATTTTAATTCTTCCTTCTAGAATGGAATCTCAGGCAGGTGAACTATTTCATCTTGTATCTGGGGTTACTTAATGTTTGCTTTCAATGATAAATTATTTAAAAATGAGCATAATAATCTAAAGAGTATATTACTTAATATAGTTATTTCTAAAATAAAATAAAATGAAAATATGAAACAGTATAATTTGAGTAATTATCATTCCACAGGGATTAGCAATTTCTTGAAGGAAGTAGCCCAGAGAAATGACAGACTCAAGCATGAAATTGTAAAAAGGGATATTCATAAAATCTATTTTCATTAGTGAATATGGAGATACTATTAGAGAAATCAAAGGAAAATAACTGTCTTAATTATATTTGCTTGATAGTTAAGTGTTGTTAATATCTGCTAATGTCATGATTAATAGTTTTTTATTGTAAGCTTGTATCATTTCATTAGGAGAAGAATAGAAACAGAATCACATATGGCCAAGACTCATTGGTTAGGTGATTTGAACCTCTTAACTTTCTTACATCAAAATGTGGTGATTAAAGGCATGTACTGCCAGTACAATGGGTACACACTTCTTTACGAAAGTTACACTGTCAGGGGCTGGAAATGTTTGAAGCCCAGAACATCTCTTTCCAGTCTCCGTTTACACTGGAAGTTTTCAGTCAAGTCAGACTGTCACCATGGCAGCACAGTTGCTTTGAATACTCCCTCATTATTCAAGGATACTACTACTTCATTTGCAAAGAATATTGTAACCACAAATTTATGACTTCTTCTGCTGGACTGTTTTCTTTAGGCCTTACTACTCTAAGCAACTTGCACGGGCTTAGGAGGGTTACCTCAAACACTCATAAATCTGTATAAACAGCAAATGGCCCAATCCATTATAAACCTTCTTTCACACCGTACTAGAAGCAGAACTCTTTTTGACCCAACAAGAACTTTGATTAGTTATTGTAGGAAGAATGGCTGGGGCCATCTCTATAGAAATGCAGCCTGGGGCCCGTGCAGTCTCAAAGGCATCTCCTGCAGGAGGAACTAATTGAAGACTGCCTGTGAGACGAAGGATTGCTGAAGCAGACAATGGCAGCCAATCCAGGTAACTGCTGTATAGAAGAGATGCTTTATATGAGCATTTGTTTTCCCACTTTTTCGGGGTTAATCCAGAGCGCTTCTCTTCTATTCACTGACCATAATACTGGGTTATTAGCCTCAGATAAAGCCATTTGTTTTATTTATTGCATTTTATCGCATACGTTTGATCAATTTCATTGGTAGTTTCATCATTTCATTGGAACAAGCTAGCAGTCTTGTTCCATCCACAGACTTAAGAGTTTATTAAGTATAAACACTTGGCACTCTCTTGTTATCAGGCTTTGGCTCACTCAGCAATTGAAAGGTAACTGTAAAGTTCAAAACATAGAATGTGGGGAGAAACTGAAAGACAGTGAAGATGGAGAAGTCCAAGGTAACAAAACAAAAGTAACGTGAAGAACTGAGGGAAAGAATGCAGATCTTCTGTATGATAGGTGTGTCAGTGTGATGCTGATGGAAAAAGGCTTAGCATCTGCAGGACCCGGACTTGAAGTCCTAACACTAACTTCTAGGGCTGGACCGTGTTCGTGGAAGATGAGGCATACAGAATAACTTGAAAACGTCAGCCTTGAATACAGAAGTGTCTGGCATTGAAGAAAACAAACAAACAAACAAACAAACAAACAAACAAACAAACCCAAACCGTTATTTCTCAAGTTCTCGTTTTTTCAAAAGTGAAGACATAAACATCTGGTATTTAGAGGTGTCAACAACGAGCAAGATGCTCTTATTTTTGTTTATTTTCATCTCGGCAGAGTGAAAAGAAATCTGAGTGCTGTGTGTGCACGACACCTTGTGTTGAGTACGTAGGACATAAAGGAGAAGGCACATCTTGAATATTTTTTATCTGTGTAGTAAATATTGTCACATGTGATTTCTTCAAACTACAATATAAAACTGATAAGCACTTTTGGGCAGAAGGACAAACCTCAACAAGTTTTAGTACTTATTTGAAAATGTAACAACCATTTGGGAGGAAATGATTGTGCAGATGTACATGAATTACTTTCGGTCATCTAATTAATGGGCCTAAATTTGGCAGACTGTAGAAGCTGTTAGCAAACTAGGATCATTGCAGAAACAAGTCAGTCAAATTAATGAGAAGTCTTTTAATGCATATATTACTAATATATTAATTTCTATGAAATTATTCTAAATTGTTAAAATCATATGATGGGAACAATGATAAATTTAGGAATTAGTTTGCTAATTTGACAATTAGGCAGAGGCCAAGCGGTAAAAATGCCCTAAAAATGACTTCATTAGGAAATTGGTATCATCCAATTTATTTAACATGTTAAAGATTCTGTTATGAGGATAGGTAGAATGAATGCCATAGTGGGTAACGTAAAATGTTGAATAATGTTATAATAAAGATATGTACAATGTTGCCTTTATAACAGTAGTTACTTTTTCTTTACAAGTCAACATTTAACATATTTTGTCCAAAGTTATTAGGAAGATATGTACATGGTTGCATGTCAAATTTACTTTCACTCATTGGTTTGGAATTACAAAAATGTTTAGTTAGTTGTACAGGATTACCAGAAATATTAAGAGTATATATGCATATACATTTATACACACAAACACCTTCTCACTGAAACTTGTTGTCTTATTTTTCATGAGAACATTCCATATAGCTGTGCAATAATTGCATGTGGTTTAAGCTAAGCTATATATATTTTTCTTTTCAAAAAATTCATTTTGTCTTTTGTCTTAAATTAAGGATGAAAGACACTGTGGTCATTCCCAATTCAACATGATCGTGACCTTAGAAAAGTTTAAATTAAAAAAAAAAAATGACGGAAAGTTTCGAAAACCAACATGATTATTTTCAAGGACTAAGAATTTAAATACTTTAAGAAACATATTGACCATGTTAATGTGTTTATTTTATTCATTGGTTTACTAGAATTTTTAGTGCAACAAATATATTACATAGTACTGACTTGAAATGAAGAAGTACCTTTGTGAATATATATACATACATATTAGATAGTTTCTTTATTTACATTTCAAATGCTATCCCGAAATTTCCCTATACTCTCCCCCTGCCCTGTCCCCCTACCTGCCCACTCCCACTTCTTGGCCCTGGCATTCCTCTGTACTGGGGCATATAAAGTTTGTAAGACCAAGGGGCCTCTCTTCCCAATGTTGGCCAACTAGGCCATCTGCTACATATGCATCTAGAGACACAAGCTCTATGGGTACTGGTTAATTCATATTATTGTTCCACCTAAAGGGTTGTAGATGCCTTCAGCTTCTTGGGTAATTTCTCTAACTCCTCCATTTGGGGCCCTGTGTTCCATCCTATAGATGACTATGAGCATCCCCTTCTGTATGTGCCAGGCACAGTCATAGCCTCACTTGAGATAGCTATATCAGGGTCCTTACAGCAAAATCTTGCTGGCATATGCAGTAGCGTCTGGGTTTGGTGGCTGATTATGGGATGGATCCCCTGGTGGGGTAGTGTCTGGATGCTCCATCATTTCATCTTAGCTCCAAACTTTGTCTCTCTAACTCCTTTCATGGGTGTTTTGTTCTCTAAGGAGGAATGAAGTATCCACACTTTGGTCTTCGTTCTTTTTGATTTTCTTGTGTTTCGCAAATTGTATTTTTGGTATTCTAAGTTTCTGGGCTAATATCCAGTTATCCGTGAATGCATATCAAGTGACTTCTTTGTGATTGGGTTACCTCACTAAGGATGATATCCTCCAGTGTGTGAGTGTGTGTGTGTGTGTGTGTGTGTGTGTGTGTATAAAATCAAATGTGACATCACTTTTGAGGTTAAGAAAGGAGACAGAATAATCTTTGAATACTTTGATTTCATTAAATATTACAAAACATTGCATCCTAAGGAAATATTCGAGCCAAGAGGCTTTGTTTTTTTTTTTTTTTTTTTTTTTTTTTTTTTTTTTTTTTTTTTTTTTTTTTTTTTTTTTTTTTTTTTTTTTTTTTTTTTTTTTTTTTTTTTTTTTTTTTTTTTTTTCCCACTTGAGTTTTTCTATCTGTTCCTATTCTGTGTCCAGTAGAAGAATTGTGCTTCTCAACATTTGTGGCTTATGAGGACCTTTTTTGTATGGATATACTACCAATGTTAGTGGAGTTTTCCTTGTATGCTATCCTTTGGAATCCCTTCTATTTCTCTGAAAACTTCCTACAAGAAGCTTAAAGATAAAAAGGAAAGTTCAGACTGATGTTTTCTTTAAATCCATACAGATTATATCATGTATCTCTCTATAAATATAATAATACATAAGATAATTATTATAAATGTCTATTTTACCACTGCATAGAAGTAAAAACTTAGCAATTTTGACAAATACACAAATTTGGGCTACTAAAGCTTATGTAGTGAACTCAAGGTAGAAAGCAAAAAAAAAAAAAAAAATAGCAAGACGACTTTGCTTTGAAAATGGGTTGCTTTACGAATTGACTGCTAAAATGACAGTTGAGAAAAAGTATTTGGAGAAAAAATAAATACAATTAACATAAGTGTACGTGAGTTAAATTACAATGCACCATTATGCCAAGAAAGGCACACAATATTAAGAACTTAGAAACAATCATATCACAATCATATCATATGTTGTATAATAATTTTAAATTGTACCAAATTATGCTTGTTAAAGGTGTAATATTCATCAGTTCAAAACAGTTTTATCATCTATTGTGACATTCAGTAGGAAAGTATACTTGTGTTTATGGATAGTACTGTTAAAATTATTATCTCCATTTTCTACTAAGTCTCATGAATATGGAAGTCCTAAAGTCCTTAGGTATAATTCACATATTGAATGGATGTTAACATTTGATATAAAATTGCTGGATTTTAAGAATTTTCCTGGTACTGCAATCTTTATATGCCCCAATACAGGGGAACACCAGGGCCAAGAAGTAGGAGTGGGTGGGCAGGGGAGCAGAGAGGGGGGAGGGAGAGGGGATTTTCGTGATAGCAGTTGAAATGTAAATTAAGAAAATATCTAATATAAAAATGCTGAAAAAAAAAAGAATTTTCCTGATTTTTTTTCCTAGTTTAAAGCTCAGTGTAATGCTAGCCAGAAGATAACATTTTTTTTCTACTCTTGAGTGTCAAGATACTCAAATATATTCCTTCATTGGAAATTCATTTTATATGTTCTTAATTCCTATATTTAATTAGTTCTGTGTTTTACAATTAAGTAAGCTATGGAAAGAGACAACACTATTAATTTAGATACTATTTTTTTATTGTAGGGCATCTTGCAAGCAAGCTGAGTGAATGAATTGGACATGTGCAGTTACTCTGTGTTGTCAAAGCATGTCTTCAATTATCTAAGAAGTGCTTTACCCCTTCTCTCTGAAACTCAAAGCATTTAACCAAAGTATTTAGGTTCCCAGAAAGATGGTCTCATCAATTAAAATGTGGTAAATTATAGGTGTCAATTATTCATTCCTTGTCAGGTTGAATACAGCCAGAATTATTTTCTTCAGAAATGTATCTGATATGTCATTTCTCTGAAAAGTAGTGACATATTTCATGATTATTTCTTGGAAATTCTAAACACACTAACAAACTCTTTGTGAAATATGTTAAGGTATAAGTATATTTTAAAATAACATTGGAAGAAATTTAATAATAAGTGATTCACCCAAAATTCTAGAACTGCTAAGTAGTGCTAATATTTTGATTAATGATTTCATCTATGTTTTATTATATTGAAGAGCCTTAAAATAAACTCTTTACTTGTTTCCTCACAGATGAAGAAACAATAAGGAGAGTAAAGATAATTTAAGAGAACATAGTTATGTGCTTCTGTGATAAGCCAAGCTTTTAAGCAAGAATTAGTGGCATAAAGTGAAAGAAAATAAATTCATGAACAGACCAAATTAACAGTAACGTTTTCAAGTTGTGTTATGGAAATATATTCTGTACATTTTTGTGTAGGCAGCCTCAGATCTGTGAAGCCTCCGCTCCGTGAAGACTGGGCTCTCTGCCATTACAAGATGGCGGACGACTGGCTGGCTATCAGGCAAAAGGCCTAGTACACATGTGTCGTTCTCCTCAGGCAATAGCCCCTCCCGAACAGGCAATATGCTAATGAGGTGCTGCTTGTGGCACCAATGAACGGGCCATATGCTAATGTGATGCAGCTTGTGGCACCAATCCGCAACCACTACGACACCCTCCCCCTTCCCTGGGAGAATATATAAGCAGCAGCTCTGCTGCTGTTCAGGGTCCTGGGCAACTGCAATCAAGGTGATCCTGAGTAAAGGCTGTTTGAGAAGATCCCAGTGGTGGCTGTCTTTCTTGCCAGTCAAGTGAGGGTAAAGGGTGAGTTACTTTGTTCAAAGAAAACTCCTTGTGAGTTGTTTTATTTTGAATCAGAAATGTTCTGCATGGATGAACTCTTTGTCTCCAGCTAGTGGCTCTCTGATGTGGAAGTTTACAGAACCTTTATAACTTAAAGTACAACTGTCAGATATAAGCCAATAAATGTAGGCCATTTGAGGACACTCATCCTTGCCCACCAGTGTTTGATTCACATTCTGCTCTTTGATTAAGGAAAATATGAACAGGTGTCACTTGGCTTTACAGTGGATTGAGTCATTCCAACTTTACCGGCCTTTCACACTGCACTGAACTGTAATCTCAGAGATTGTGAGCAGCTTGATTTGGTATTTAGTAAGTTACATTTGTCAGCTATTTTGTCAAAGCAATAAGAACACTAACTAATGCCAGAGGCGATGTTATTCTTTTGTTGAAGAGGAAACAGTCACTGGGTAAATGTATTTTAAATAATCAATGAGTTTAGGAGCTGGCTCTTTAAAGCAGATTAACAGACCTTTGGCTACACTAACCAGAAGAAAAACAGAAAGGAACCAAACTAACAGAATCAATAGTGAAGAAGGAACTATCTTAACACATTTCAAAGAAATAGGGAATACTATAAGCAAATGCTTTAAAATTTTGAGCACTGTTAAACTGGAAATGTAGAAGAAGTAGATTAATTTCTTTATTCATTCCAAATTTCAAAGAAAAACAAAGAGGAAAACAGCAGCAATCTACACAAACTCATCATGAAGGAAGAGATTGAAACACTAAAATCAAGTCTTCCCTCTTATTAATAAAATTCCATGCTGAGATTGATTCACAGTAGAATTCCACCAGACTCTCAAAGAACTGCAGTTAGTCTGCTTCAAAGTCTTCCCGAAACGTAGACACAGAAGACCTAAGCCTAAACTACTTCTATGAAAGCAGTATTACTCTAATACACAAGCCAGGTAAAGACATATAGAAGAAAAAATTATCATAAGCTGAACATGTTTAGAAGCTCAGCTCTTCTATAAAACACAAAATAATAACAGATAGAAGAAATTATATAGGAGAAAAACCAAAACCTATTTTCTCTTTGTTCAAATATTTCCTTAGGATAAGATTTTTTATAATATTTAATGAAATCAAAATATTCAACTGTCATTCTTGTTACTTTTTGTATGGACTTAAAGCATTGAAAAATTTTTTTTCTATCTTTAAGCTTCTTAGAAGTTTTCAGGCAAACAGAAGATATTCCAGAGAATAGCATATAATGAAGCCTTGACTAAAACTGGCTGAGCATACATATAACAAAGCTCATATAATAATCTCAATAGAGAAGGATGAAAACATGGTAAAATCTAACATATTTTGATGATAAAAGTGCTAGAGAGAGTAGGACCTGAGGGAGCATATTAACATAATTAAGGCCTTATATAACATAAAGGAACAGCCAATGTCATCCTAAATGGAGAAAACTTCAAGGCAAGCACATTAAAATCATGAATGATACAGGGATGCTCACTATACCCACCTTTTCTCCATTTAATGCTGGTAGATCAATCAGAAACAGTAGGGCTGGAGGAGGAAATGAAAGGGATACAGTTTAGAAAAGAATTGAAAATATCCTTATTTGCAGATGATGTGATATTATTATATGTAAGAGGTCCCCTAAACTATCCAGTGAAATTCTAGGTTACAGAAAATTGTTTTATTTACATAGCAAGCTACAAAATCAACATACAAAAACTAGAAACTTTTCTAGATACCACCAACAAACAAATTGAGGAAAAGATCAGACACACTTTCCTTTCCAACAGCATCAAAAAATAAAATATCTTGGAATGAACATAATCAAGGAAATGAATAATATCTATAATGACAACTTCAAATTTTTGAAGAAAGAGAATGAGAAGGTTAGAAAATGAAAAGATATTCCATGTTCATGAATTTATTGAATTCATCTTGTAAAAAATCATCTTTCCAACAAAAACAATCTACAGATTCAATATAATTACAGTGGAAAATATCCAAAGCATTGTTTACAGAAATAGAAAAATCCATCCTATGGCCTTGTTGGGCATCAATGGGAGGAGAGACCATTGTTTCTGGCAAGGCTCCATGTCACAGAGTAGGGGAATTCGCGGCTAGGGAGACAGGAGTAGGTGTGTGGGTTGATGAACAACCTCATAGAAGCAGGGGCAGAGGGGATAGAATAGTGGGTTTCTGGGAGGGGGAAGGGGATAGAGGATAACATTTGAAATGTAAATAAAGAAAATATCTAATAAAAAATACATCAGAGAGAGAGAGAGAGAGAGAGAGAGAGAGAGAGAGAGAGAGAGGAGAAAAAACAAAAGTCCATCATAAATTTGTACATAGCTACAAGAGATCCATAATTTTTAAAGCATTGCAGAGCTCCCCTTCCTTTGTTAGACCCTCCAACTTCCTATTTCCTGCCTAAGGTAATAGGGCAACACCATTTTAAATTGAGATGAAGCTTCCACGATACAGTACACAAGATTCTTTCTATACCACAGAAAAAGATTTTTGAGAAAGTACTAGAAAGTTCATGTTATACAAAGTAAGTAAAGAAAATTAAGAAAAGGAGCTTCAACTGGTTGAAGAGAAAGAAGAAAGACCAGTAACATCACAGTTTGTTTTATGAAACTCTTAAGAATTTATCTGGACCCCCAAGATCTCTTAAACACTGGACCACCAAACAGGCAGCATACACCATCTGATATGAGGCCCCCCAACACACATACAGCAGAGGACTTCCAGGTCTGTGTTTATTCAGGGAAGATGCACCGAACCTCAAGAGACTGGAGACCGCAGGGAGTTTAGATGTCTGGTGGGGTTGGGGGGCCATCCACTTGGAGATGGGGTGGGGTGGGAAGAAAAAAAGAAGAATAAAAATAATTAAAAACATAAGTAAATAATAAAGTTATACTGTGTATATAAACATACACGTCCAAATGGATGCAGAGAATTGCAGAACAATTTGTGTCTTAAAGTGATTTATGTCACTTGGACTGACAATGCTCCCAGACATAATTATAGATTAACAAAAATCCCTCACCCCAACAGTAGATGCAAAGAATTGCCCTTTGAGGTTGGAGCTAAGATGAAAGGTGATGGACCATCCAGAGACTGCCCCACCTGGGTGGTCCATCACATAATCAGCCACCAAATGCAGACACTACTGCATACGCCAGCAGGATATTGCTGAAAAGACCCTGATATAGCTGTCTCCTCTAAGGCTTTGACAGTCCCTGACAAATACAGAAATGGATGCTCATAGTCACCTATAGGGCAGAACACAGGGTCCACAATGTAGGAGCTAGAGAGAGTACCCAAGAGCTGTAGGGGTCTGCAACCCTATAGATGGAACAACAATATGAACTAATCAGAACCCCCAGAGCTCATGTCTCTAGCTGCATAAGTATTAGAAGATGGCCTAGTTGGCCATTATTGGGAAGAAAGGCCCATTGGTCTAGCAATCTTTATATGCCCCAGTACAGGGGAATGCCAAGGCCAAGAAGTTGGAGTGGGTGGGTAGGGGAGCAGGGCGTGGAGAGGGTATAGGGGACTTATGGGATAGCACTTGAAATGTAAATGAAGAAAATATCTAATTAAAAGTGTGAAAAAAAAGAATTTCCCTTTGAGTGATTGGTGATAGTCTATGTAACTTTCAAAACAATACTATTTATGTAGTCTCTGGCTGTATCACAAGGGTTTATGGTGGACCTCTATTGCTGAAGGCACTTCATCCTTGGGACAGGGAACTCAGATGATTTGAGCTGGATGTGGTTTAAAATCTCCTTCCTGTTGTCTTACTTCCAAGTTGCCAGAAAGGAACCTGCAATATGATAGGATAGGAAAACACAAATATCTTTGAGTGGTGAAAATTACCAGAATGAAAACTTTTTTGTAAAAGTATGAGTGGCATTCATCTACTTGTAGCAGGCAATCAATGACTATCTATCTGGATTTAAGGCTCATTCAACAGAAGGGAACTCTGATTTTCTGAAGCTGTAAATCTAGCCAGATTCCTATGAGCAGGGTGGTTTTGTAGATGAGATTAGAAACTATAGTGGCCCTTTCAATTCCTTACTACATTTTAAATCTTATTATTCTACTCACAGGTAACTACCCCTTATCTATGTAGCTCATACTAGCAAGTGCATAGCTTGGCAGAACATCCAGGTACACCAGGTACATCCAGAGACCAACTGATTACGGTAATTCGAACCTCAGTGGATATATCAGTATTACAACTCCTGCATCCAAGGCTCAGAGAACATTGCAGAAGAGGTAAGGATGATGCTAAGAACCAGAATACCAGGGAGGTGACTGTGAAAGTCTCCTAATGAGAAATTTAGGAGAGGGAGAATTTCCCAAGAAGGAGCGTTCCTGCTTTGTTTTCAGATATTTGTCAGCTCTGAAGTCATAGATATAGAAATAACAAAAATAGACTCAGCAGGTATTTACTTATTTATTTTGTACATATATGTATGCATATATGTGAAATAATAATTATCAAAGATAAAGAGTTTATCACTTGAAATTGAGGGGTGTAGGAGATACAAAATGAAAGAAAATGATAGAAAATATTAAAACTCTACATATTTAATGTATAAAAATCAAGTTCAGGATAAAGGATAAAAGGAATTATACAATGTATAGGTATAGCACACAATAAAATAATATCAACATTTATGGTAAGAGCAGCAAAATTATGAACTTGATATAAATCCACGAAAAGCATTTTCCACAGACAAAATAGCTGAACCAGCATATTTTATACTATAGGAAATATTTAATACTTTAAAAATATGGAAAGAATCAACATGGAGTTTGAAATGTTTTATTTTACTGAAGGTGAATTTAAAATCAAGACAGAAAGACAGATGGTTATTTTCTCATGGTTAAGTACAGTATAATGAAAAAACTTGCTGACAAACTCTAACATAAATAACAAAAGAAAAATAGCTCATCAAAGCAGGAGCTTGATGAGATACTTAACAAAGAAAAGTTCATATATGGCTAAAAGCAAACACAGATGGTTGGTTTCATTAGCCATAAGGGAAATAAATATTACAATCTCAAGTAGATGCCGTTTACCATCCTTTAGTATGGCTAAATTAAACCAATACTGGTGATACAAAACTATTCAAAATCTCTCAAATTGCTGCTGGGAAAGTAATTAGATAGTACATTCTTTCATAACAGCTTCATAGATTTTAGGAAATCAATTATAACAAACTTAAGACTGAGTCATTCTGTTTCCAGAGATTTATCCCAAGAAAATGAAAGCATATTTGCATAACAACTATGTATATGAATTTCCATGAAAGCTTTATTCATTGTAGACTCAAAACAAAAATAGTCCAAATACCAATACAGCTACATAAATTATATATTAATATTTGAATGAGAAACTTCTTCCACAGGTTCCTATACATTTAAATGTTTGGCCTGTAGCTGTTTGCACTGTTTTAGAAAACACTGGGACTTCTTAAGTATGGGAATACTGGAAAGATAGGTCACTAAGGGTAGACCTCTAGTGGTACAGTCACCTGTAATTCAACACTAACCTTGTCTGCTCCCTAATTAGGTTGTTCTTTGAGGAGTTAGGCTGCATGCTCCTGCTGCCAACAGTTGCTCTACTCTTATTGCTATGGTTTTCTAGCCAAGACACACTGAAGTCTTCTGAAATCATACACCAAAATAAATCTCTTTCCTCTAATATGGTGTTTCTGTCCTCATTCTTTGAGGCTAGGAAGGAGACTTACTCTTATACTATGTAACATGCATCACCACTAATGAAAATATGATACATTGATTTACACTTCTTCATTAGTTGGTTTGGAAACAGGATTTCACTACATAGCCCTAGCTGGCCTGTTACTCCAAGGAAAATAAATCAACTAGCCTGTCTCCAAGTACAGATCAAACATGCACACCATCATATTCAACTGTAGGGCCAGTTCCATATGTAAGAAAAATAATGGAAATTGAATGAGTACTTTATATATTTCACTTTGTGTGGGTGTGTGTACATGTACAGACATATGTACATAAATATATTTAGATATATATGTATATGTGTATTTATGTGTATATATACATATATGTATATTATTACTCATATGATATATATATATATATATATATATATATATATATATATATATATATATTTAGCTCTGTAAGGCTTAGGGGACAAAAATTTTCTGTGTGAAAGGGAATTACTGTTGAATGAAAATGAATCATATTCAAGTGAACTAAGGAATTTATCTTTATTTTTTCAGAGTCGGTCAGTTTAAAAGAATTTAATGACCTACTTTCTTCTATCCTTCTCTTAGTTAAAAAAAAAATAAATGTAAAAAGAAGAGAGCTAACATTGACACATGATCCCGATGTGAAAAAAAAAATGAACATGGAAAGAGGGTGTAGACTGGATACACATTTCTTAGATGACAAAGTTGTCAGAAATTTTGCTAGGATTGGGATGTCAAGATTTAATGGAAGTTCATCTACAACCACCCACAGGTTAACATGATGGTGCAGAAGGAAGAGGCAGGAGTTGCTCAGGTCTCTTTGGTGTGAAGGGCTTAACATCAGGCAATTACATTATGATGCTGAAAAAAATATACTGAGCAATAACTCAGAATCATAATATGTATGATAAAATTGGGCAAGGAGTGATATAATAAACAACAGATGTGTTAAACTATATTTATAGCAATTATTTTAAAATGTTTTTCTAATTACAGGAAAACTTTATAGAGTTGTTCATATTTCACATATTCTAACTTTCACATTTAAATGACTAACATTTTCAATGTAATCCATTTTAACCTTTTATATTAGTATAGACTACATCATTAATAATATATATGTTAAATGCCTATAATAGGTGAGGTATAATACTTGAGTTATGGATACTATGGTATAAAATATCAACAGATTTTATATTCAAGATACTCAAAGGATGGGAATGGCTACCTGAGGGAGAAAACTTATAATATTTTATGTTTGTTTGTTTAATTAAACTTTATTTTAATTTATTCTTCTCTTATAAAATACATCTTCCCTTCCCACCAAACCTTTAAGTCCCTACACAAACATTTCCCCTCTCCTCCAGATCCATTCCTCTTTTTCACATCAAAACAGGGATATCACTGAAAGATGGCATAACAAAAACTTAAAGAAGAGAAATACATGTCTGTGTGGCATGATCTGAGGTTTTCTGGGAGAAAAATATTTATAATAAATCCTTAGGCATAATTTCGTTCTAGGGACACCATGAAGATATAATATCAGAATTGGGGCTGAGCAAAGACACAACACTTAAGACACAAAGAAAAGGCATTGGCCAAATGTAAATCTGAGTTTGGGTCCACACCTTGGGTCATACACTTTTAGTGCATTTAAGGTTCTGAAATTTAGAACAAGCATGATATAAATAAATGCATGCAAGCTTGGGACATTAGAAGGCATATCTGGGTGCATTGCTTTATGAGTCACTGTGTACTTTTATTGAGTGAGTGTCTTTCACATTTTTAAAGGAACATGGCTGTAAGCCATCATACCCTCACTATATCCCTGTCTACCCCACTCTCATCCCAGCATTGATATGTAATAAATGGGTACTACAAACCAGAAATCATGTTCTGCTACTTGCATTGTGACCCTCTTTCCAATTTAAATCCTGACTGTAAGATAAGTTGTAAACACACACAGAGGAATTGGGGGAAGGAGACTAACTACCTAATTATGGTCTTGGAAGGTACAAGGAGGGAGAACATAAACTTGAGACATATTAGAATGTGTTTGAATGAGAAATATTTCTAAACAAAATCAGGTAAAGAAAAACCACCAAGGCTTTCTGATTAGAAGAATTAGTGAAGCATATTTTGTCCTCACATGTCTGGAAGAAAAATATTTCTGATTGAATATATTACATGTTATTCAGTGTAGTACATTTATGCTGTAAATTTTGAGATATGTAGAAGACAGGTTTTGTTATTTTTTAAAAATATGAAATATTCTTATTATTCCTTTCTATGATTAAAGCATTTTTTCATATCATTTTTCACAATCACTTTTTATACAACCTATATCCTACTAGTCTCCTCTCTTATGACTTGTGCTCTATTATCACATGACTTGAGGTGCATCTCTGGTATGCGCTTTTGAATATTAGTGTGGTCATTGACAGATCAAGGGTTGACCTTTCTTTGTTTCTCACCATGTTTTTCTTGTAACTTCTTCTTTTTCAGTATACTCACTAACTAAAATAATTTTTTTACATAAATTTAAACTACACTTACATTTTTGAACTTTGCTGTGAACTGACAGATTTTACTAAATTTCTTCTCTCCATTCATCACCACAATTAAATATGACAAGCTGTGATGGTACGGTTTTACTTTGTGCTTGAATTTAGAAATACATACAAAACCTATAGGTGCTAGATTTTTCTTTTTGTAATTTTCCTGCTTTATGTGGTTTTTCCAAGTTCTGCACTCATATCTGAAAACTGGAGCTAGAGGCCACAGATGGGAAAGAACAGGCAGCAACTGAATTTATGGGTCTGGGTTACTTCAACAATATATATTTTAAGGTCCATTCATCTTATTATGTGTAGACGCCATATTTGTTTTTTTTTTTTTTTAATAGATGAATACTATCCCATTGTGTGTATGAACCAAAGTTTTTTTTTTATCTATTCATTTGTTGAATAATACTTATGTTACTTCCATGACCTAGCTACTGGGAATACAACATTAGTGATCATGTTTGAGCATCACTCTGACAATTTGTGGACGATAATATCTAGGCTGTTAGGCATATGCCAACAAGTGCTATAACTGAGTCATCTTATAGATTTATTTATTTATTTATTTATTTATTTATTTATTTATACCCTAAAACCAGTTTCTGGACTTGCTGCACAGGCATACAATTCTCCCAACAGTGAACAAACGTTCCTCTTTACTCAATCCACATGAGTACTTGTTATTTGTTGATTTTTGGTCTTAATTATACTAAATGAGGTAAGAGTTGTTTTAACTTGTAGTTTCCTAATTAGAACTAACTCCTTTGCAAATTTACATTAAAACTAGTAACTGGTTTCAAAACATAATATTAGTGAGATAAATGATTAATTTCCCCCAAATTAATGTGAATTCCCTCAAATGCTTTTATTTATTAATTTTCAATGATGAAATAACTTATTGTTTTACACAAGTTAGAATGGAAGAGCTAGAGAAAGGGCCTATGGAGCTGAAGAGGTTTGCAGCCCCATAAGAGGAACAATATGAACCAACCAGTACCCCCAGAGCTCCCAGGGACTAAACCACCAGCCAAAGAGTGTACATGGAGAGACCCATGGCTCCAGCTGCATATGTAGCAGAGGATGGCCTTGTGGGACATCAATGAGAGGAGAGGCCCTTAGCCTTGTGAAGTCTCCATGCCCCAGTGTAGGGGAATGCCAGGACAGGGAAGTGGGAGTGTGTGGATTAGTGAGCAGGGGCAAGGGGTATGGGACAGAGGGGGGTTTGGAGGGGAAATGAGGAAAGGGGATAAACTTTGAAATGCATGTAAAGAAAATATCTAATAAAAGGGAAAAAGAAAAAAAAAACAGAATGAAATTGCCAATTAAAATACATTTTAAAATTTTACCACATTTTGTTATTACTTTTATTTTTTACAATCCAGTCATTGCCCTGCTCCTTATCTTCCCTCCCACAGTTAGTCATCCCACTCCTCCTCCCCTGTCTCCAAGAGGATGTCTCCTGCTTCTCTCCAGTCCTCCCCACTCTCTGGGGCCTCAAGTGTCTTTAGGGTTAGGCACATCTCCCACAGAGGCCAGACCTGACAGTTCTCTGCTATACATATATTGAAGTCCTTGGACCAACTCATGTATACTGCCTGGTTGGTAGGTTGTGTCTGAGAGATCTCAGGGGTCTGGATTAGTTTAGACTGCTGGTCTTCCTATGGGGTTGCCCTCCTCCTCAGCTTCTTCTAGCCTTTTCCTAATTCAAGCATAGGGTTCCCCTACTTTACTACATTGGTTGGGTGTAAGTATCTGCATCTGTCACAGACAGCTGCTTGTTGGGCCTCTCAGAGGACAGCCATGCTAGACTCTTTTCTGTAAGCACACCATAGCATCAGTAATATTGTCAGACCTTGAGCTGGATCCCAAGTTGGATCTGTCTCTTCTCCAGTTTTGTCCTTGTAGTTCTTTTGGACAGCAACAATTTTGAGGCAGTTTTTGACTCTGGAATGGCAACCCCATCCCTCCACTTGAAACCCCGTCTTTCTACTGAAGGTCTTTTAAAAATATGATTACATATGTAACAATGGAAGCCTGTTTTAAACGTAATAGAAGGCTGAGTTTTTCATGAGTTAAGACTTTGATAGAGATGCATTCCTGAGGTGGGAATGGGTAGGTGGGTAGGGGAGCATCCTCATAGAAGCAGGGAGAGGGGAACGGAATACGAGTTTCTGGAGGGGAAACCTGGAAAAGGGATAACATTTGAAATGTAAATAAATAAAATATCCAATAAAAAATAACACACACAACACAAAACAGAAATAATCCCCACTCATAAAATTTGAAGGATGGCCATGTATTGGAGATGGAAAGTAAATTTCAAAGAGTAAAAATTCAAATTCTCAAACTTGGGAATAATTATTGTTATGGATCTTTACAGCTATTTCAAATTCAGTCTACCTTCTTCATGTGGAATATGTTTTACAAGTTTCCACTACATTTTTGGCTATTTATTCAAACATGATAGGAAAAGTAGGTAAATATACATTATTATGAAAGTCTGAAAAATGACTTAGGCTTATAAACAATTCTATATCCATTAATATTACCTTAATTTTTATAGCTTAGTATTGTTTACAAACTTACAACTAGTTACACACACATACATACATACATACATACATACATACACACATGATGCTTAGAAAAATATATTGTGAATACAGTCTCTAAAATTTGGTAGAGAGCAATATTTAACATTTTCATTTGCATTCACATGTGTGTACTACTTAAAAGCTGTGGGAGCAAACTAGATTAGCTGCCTAGAAAGCTCAGCAGTAGAACTATGTGGCTGCAAAGTGTAAGAGCTGTTAACTTTTTATTTGGTTTTATTCATGACCACCTGTTGTAAGTACTTGCTACCTGCACCGCAGTTGCTAAAATTTGGAGCACCATATGTGAACTGTATGTGAAGAAATTAAAACCTGGTGAACAAATGGGAATGATGGTATTAATACTAAATTTTCCTTTCTTTCCAAGTCTTGGGAAAAAAAACAATGATATTCTATTTGAGTTATATATGCCAAATATCATGGATTCTCAAACCATAGCCTTATCAATTGTAGTGATAATGGAAATACATGTAAAACTGAATTAAGTTCATGTGCAAAAAGATTTATATTTAAAACCTCACTGACTCCACACTTTAAATAAATTACAATTTCTGGAAAAAGTTCTTTTAAATTGTTGCTTTACATGTTTTGATGAATTACTTCATTCATATCAAGTACAGAACCTTGAAGGATGCTGTTATATTCGATATCAAAATACAAATGCAGGCATTCTTATCAATGCTCCCACACCATGTTCCAGTACTAAGCTGTACCTGATCTGCCTTCTGTGGTGCAGAAGTCTACAGAAGAGATGAAATAGTTTGAAGTCTGCCATTGGCTGGCCTTAATCTCTGGAGAATTTACTCTGTAAAGATTCACGTGATCTAAATATCTTTATTTGTGATGGCGAGACTTCCAAGACTATAATTTCTCTTATAAGGGCCTTGGGTTTCCTATAATGTCATTTATACCTATACACCACACACACACACACACACACACACACACACACACACACACACACACACACACACACACACACACACACACACACACACACACACACACACACACACACACACACACACACACACACANGAAAACATAATAGTTGGTTCATTTCAAAAGGACAATAAGAAAACCTCTCATAGAAATATAGGAAGACAATAATCTCTTCCAGAATTAGTTACTGTTCTGTAATCTGTTTCAGTGTCTCAGGGTCCTAAAGACATATCTGACAGAGTAAATCATCTTGTACCTTGATATGCTTACCTTGAGAGAATAAATTCTGTTTAATAGCTAATTACTTCTATAGATTTTCTTTCTTGATCATATCATTTTAATATATTGTATCTTCTGTCTACTTTTCCCTGAAAGCCATCATGTCTTGCTCAGAGTTTAGTTATGAATAACTCCATCTAAAAACTGCCTGCCAATTTCTAACTTAAAGTGATCTTGCAAAGAATAATTTCAAGATTTATTTTATTCTCTTTCAGTGGGTATATATGTGTGTACCTATGTGTATGTGAGCACCAATTCCTGCTGTTGCTGAGGATACAGGTGCTTGTGAACTCCCTGAAGTCTGTGTTTGGGAAGGATCTCAAGCGCTCAACAGAGGCAGTGGGCATTCTTAGCTACAAACTCATTTTTCCGGCCTCTGAAATAATTTATAATTTTTCTTTTTTTTTTCCATGTTACCTCTAAGATCAGAATGAGTAATTTTAGTTTGAAATCATTTGTATGTGTATAAATCACCTGTATATGTGAAATCTTGATATTTTGCATATATATGACATGCTTGGAAAATGCTTGGCCCAGGCAGTGGTACAATTAGATATAGCCTTTTTAGAGTAGGTGTGGCCTTGTTAAAGGAAGTGAGTCACTGTGGCGGTGGGTTTTGAGATTCTCCTCCCAGCTGCCTGGAAGACAATAGTCTGTTCATGGCTTTCTTTGGACAAAGATGTAGAAACTCTCAGCTCTTCTAGTTGCCATACAAATTGGACACTTCCATGCTTCCTGCCTTGATGATAATGGATAAAAGGAAGTGATAAAAGTTATAAATTGTACAGTTATTCTATACCAGTGGACAAATTGTTATTCTACCTTTGCTCTCATACCATCTCAATTCAAAGGGGATTGTATTTACCAAAAGAAAATAATTTATTTATAGCTGATCCTTATTTTATGGACTAAAACATTTGCCATTTTATGAGAGGAAATGTAATTCACAACAGGGATACAAGTTTACGCTGTGGGACATGATGATATTCTGCCTGAAGGACTGCAAAGTTCCTGTGATGATACTGGTATAGGAAAAGTCTGATAAGACACACACAGTAATAACTTCAGTCTCTTGTTTCAATTTCAATATAACAAATTAACTTAACAAAAGGAAAAAGCAACTGTAGCCTTCTGTCTCAAAAATCAGCCATTCATTTGGTAGAATTAACTCCCAGGAAGTTGATAACATTATTGAAAATTGGCTTTGGGACTCCCTACTATCTCTGTTTTTCTTAATAATTGTTGCCAACCGTCTACTCATATCTTCAAGAATATTTGGTCAGAATGCATAATCATTAATCAAAACTACTATAATACTAATTTTGTTAGGTAAAATTTTCCCAAGGTTACATGGTGTCTCATGTACTAATATAAGACAGAGTAGCTGATATGACATAGCATATGCCTTCAATATCAGTACTTGGAAGGCAGATCCAGGCAGATCTCAACATGTTCAAGGCCAGCCTGCTCTACAGAGCTCCAGGAAAACTAAGGTTTCAATGAGAAACACTGTCTGGAAAAACATAAATAAATGGCAAAGAAACAAAAAGACCAACAGAACATGGAAATCTCAGAAATCAATAGAGTGTTAAGCAAATAATGATACTTTTTACCGATTTTTTATTAAATCATTCTACTTGTATTGACAGGCAATGTTTTGTTGCTGCTATTTTGAATGAATTTTTATTTACAAAATTCATTTTTGTCAAAATAAACTGATATATTAACATGCATTTATTACTGCTATTTTTAAATTAAATATATTTCTCTGCAAATTTAGTACTTTAGATTTCTAGTAGTAAATATATATATATCTATATTCCTCTTGTGCTTATAGTTCACTGGAGGTTTTACTAAGTATAGGTATCTAAAAGGCTCCAAAGAGTAAACCCATCAGGATCACTGGGCTACCTTGAATTTCAGGTGATATTTACTTTTATTGGCATCCGTAGAATATTTATGCTTTATTTCAAAATACTAGCTATGCATACTCAGTTGAGGCAACCTATTACAACAAGTTTATAGAAGAAAAAGTTGGCCAAGACAGGCAAATCCCTTTCCCTGGATTAATGCACCTACTCGGTGCAAAACAGCAGAACCCGGAGCGTCTCTGATTGTGAATGCAGCTAATGACTTGCCGTGTCGTGGGCTCTGTACTTTAAAAGTGGAGCAGGCAGCAGATGGAACCCCATGTGTTAGAAACCAATCTCTGAATGCTGAGGATTTTTTCTGTTCTGAAAAGATCACTATAATTACATACACTATTTTGGTTAGTTCTCAGAATGAAAAAAAAAATCCAAGTATGTCAAAAAGTATTTCTAATTTTATTTCATTATTAAAACATATGATATTCCTGAAGAAACCTGACCCCATTATGACATTAAGCAATTAGAATTTTTATGCCTAAGCTTTTCAACTGAACTTATGTATTAAGATCAATAAAATACAAATATTTAGCTGAGTTACTTCAATGATTATTCATTGTAAGCTTGGTGAAAATGGCCCTTGAACTGCCCAGATTGAGAAAAAAAATCAAAATAATACAGAAACTGAGTACAGTAGATAAAAAAGCTAAGCAAAAATGTGTTAGAAGATATGTTTATAAAACCATGAGAATGTTGAAACTTTAAAAAATATGATTAGCACATTTTCAGCTCAATATTTTTATTTATTTTAGTACATTTTTAAAGCAATGTACATAAACTGCCAATATTTTGTTTGGTGTAATTTGTTGAAAACTTAAAATAACAAAATAAGTAGTTGATATATTTTCTCAAAGCTCTCAAGAGAAAAATGGATAATCAGAATATGGTATATAAACACAATGGAATAGTACTCAAGTATAATGGAATGTGAAGTCATGAAACATGCAGGTGCATGGGTGGACCTATAAATATTATAGTGAGTGAGGAAATGCAGACTCCAAAAGACAAAGAACACATGTTTTTTTTCCTCTGCCCAGTACCATATCTCAGGTAACATGGAAACATAAAATACAAAGAGACCACATGTAGGGGCGAGGCTTGAGAGTAGAATGGCAGCATATAGGTGACAGAAATTAAGAAAGAGGAGAATGAGAAGAAATCTCCAACCTAGGAATAGGGATGAAGTTCAAAGAAGAAGGAGGAGAGGAGGGACAAAAACCACCAAAGTTTTGTGATAAAACCTCAACAGATTATATTAATTTATATTTATATAGAACTATATAGAGTACATGTATTTATGTGCATATACATTTACAGATATATAAATATGTGTATACATCATGTATATATACACAATGCACACACAAAAGTGCATATCCATATATAGTCAATTAAATGAAAGGAATTAAAGGCACTTGGGCTGAAAATATAACAATGTTCTCTACAGGAACCATAGGTTAATTAAACAAAAAGAAACAAACAAACAAAAACTCAAATTCAGTACCAGGAAAAAGAAAAATAAAAAAGAACAAAAATCATCCTGTGAATGGTTATTTTATACTACAATCAGCTAATGACTCCTGGCAGAGGAGATTCACCCTTTCCCAAGGATAAGCTCTCTTACTGATTTTCCAATACAAAGTGGTCAGCTTTGAAATAATATACAGAAAACCACAAAAGAGTACTGCTTGACTAATCAGGTTGTAGTTATACAAGATTGTGCTTGTGCATACGTATAGTAGACACATACACACATGTATCAATGTAAATGTGTAACAATAATAGTCAAAGTGCTCTAACCTTGAGAGTGTGGTAGAGGCATGGGATAAATTGAGAGAAGTTAGCTGGGAGGGTATAAGACAGGAAAAAAACAGAAGAAAGTGTTGTAATTCTATTTGTTCTTAAAAGTTGTTACACTTATGTTTTAACTGTTCATATTTATACCAGTAAAGATGCATGTTTACTTGTTATGTGCAATTTGATTTTAGAAGCAATTTCTCAGTAACAGAAGTTAATTATACATTTAATATTTCTATAAAAATTGATTTGGAAATGATATATGATTTTATTGTATCTGCCTTAATGAAGGAAAATGTCAAGCAGTGTTTCTGAATTGGTTTTTTTTGTCTGATAATATAAAATAAATGAATCTTTTAAAAATTAAAATTAATCATATATCTACATATATCTACATACATATTTGTGTATGTTATTTTCTGAATAAGTTTTATTGGACTAAGTATAAACTATTATATATCAATGTTGTAAACCATGCATTAGTCAAGCTCTAAACTCTTAGCAGTTTAATGTCTATGTTTACTTTTTTCTCTAAAACGTGTCGATACACACACACACACACACACACACACACACACATATATATATATATATATATATATATATATATATATATATATATAGAGAGAGAGAGAGAGAGAGAGAGAGAGTCTGTTATATATAGTTTTATGCTTTGAAGATGGTTTTATTGGAGACTTTGGAAGTTTTGAGATGGCATATGGAATTGAGTGTATAATTAGTAGAGGAAGCTGTGACAAGTCTGCTTTACATTAACAGTGCTATTATCCCACTCAGTGTTTTTATGTTCATATGCTAGTCAACAAGATGTGATATGTGCTCAGAAGAGGAAAGTAAATCTCTCATCCTATGAGACAATTATGAAAGGTGTTTTATTGAAATAAACAAAAGACTTTGAAAACCCATTGAACTAAACTTAGTGATATTTCCTCTACAATCCTGAAAATTCCAGAAGTTTGCCTGATTAACTGAATTAGAAACTCTAGTTTATTTAGCCTGCATACACGGAACTTGATAACTATACTAATTGAAAGAAATGTTTTCTCTCTTTTTTAGAATTTGAAAATACTGAGTTGTTCAATATTATAGCCATCTATGAACAATCAAAAGGCAACCAAAAGTTCAAGTATGTGGGGACAAGATAGCAAAGATTTTGAAAAACAAAGGAAAAAAAATGCTTTTAAATTTTTCAGTTTTTAAATGTTAGAGGAAAATTTTGCATATTTATAAATGTAAACATATTATCCACTGAATATCATGTTTATCTTCATTTGTTTACCTTATTTCAAGAGATTTGTTATGTTTCTTATTTTTACAGAATTACTTTGCTAGAAAAGTCTTATGAACTTTCTATATTTCCCTTCTAGAAATTATAAGATAGTTTAAAATAAAGAGAAATCAGAAAGGATTTACTTTCTTTTTTTTGTATGAAGATAGATTTTAATATTTAATATTATATTTCAGAGATAATATAAGTGCACAAATCTCTAATATATGTGTGTAAATGTCTGTGTGTAAATATATGTGTGTAAATATATGTGTGTTCATGTTTATGTAATGAGAGAGAGGGTGGTGGTAAGAGAAACATAGAAGCATCAGAGTGTAGAGATACAAAGACCCCAAAAAATGGAGATACAAAAGCAGAAAGAGACTATATGCATTGATGGAGCTGTATCTCAGAGAAAGCTGACATACTTTATCAGACAGTTTGATCAAAATGCTGTTTGGAGGTCAACTTCTGTTTTTAGGATCACTGGTTTATTTATTTAACAAGCTGAGACAGACCCATGGCACAGAGATTATTCTCATTCATATAATACACAATGACATGTACAATTTTATGTAAACAGATTTTCAAAAGTAACTTTTATTTGCTAGATGTAATTGTCATCACAGAGAGTTACTACTGAATAAACTTGCTGGCCCTTTCTAGTTTGTTCTGAGCTCTAAGTCGCTGGTGCAACGGAGCTGCTGTGGCTCAAAACTCTTCTCCAAGGTGACTAAAACTGTTTTCTTCAGGTTCTCACTGAATTGCTCTACTTGGAAAAGCTGCCTTTGTTTTCCACTAACTGAACAGCACTGACTGCATTCAACTTACCCAAACTGCAATCACTGAACTGCGCCCCTCCATTCCTGACTCACTCTGTGCTGCTTGTAGGTAACCACTCTCTCCTGTCTTTTCTTATGAATCTTGGGCATATCCTATCTCTGTCTCATTGTGTCAAATATTTCTTTGATTCATCATTTTGTCTGCCCCTCAATTAGATGTTAGTTTCAAATATGGCTATTTCCTTCAACAAACTATCTTTACCTTCATTGTACTAAGGGTGTGCCTGTATTCTAGCCAGAGAGATTAATGGGTATCATCTTAGAAGGATCAAGTAGACCTAGAAAGATTTTGGATGTGATCCCTTACCACAACATCCAGATTGCTGGATTAAAATTCTTCTACACACCTTGATGAAGCAGAGAGATAACACAAATATGATAAAGGAGCATAATATTCAGAGTTAAATATATCACTGAATAGCTCAGTCCAGCATGAGTGATGACACTTGCTTTCATAGGATTCCCTACTCATTTGGTAAAATATCCCAACAAAATCTTTCACTCTTCAGTTATTTATTTCATTCTTTAAACTAAAAAGTGAAATTGTGAGTCTTGAAAGTTTTATGAGATACTTGGACCTCCTTTAATTATCCTCCATGGTCTTATCTCACTATATCTTCTTTCCAAGAGTGAGAAACTACACACCACTAGCCTTAAATTTCTGCCATAAAATAGCTCCAAGAATTCTTGACCACTGATAGTATTCATAGAGATTTCTGGCATTACAAAATATGGCCAGTAGGGATCAAGCGTATGTACACACACACACACACACACACACACACACACACACAAACATATCATCTATCTTTCTATCATTTATGTATCATATATCTACCCATCACCCATCACACCTGTGTATACGTACTAAGTTTTCAAATCTATTTTTCCAAGGATTTCAGTATTTGTTGTTGCCTCCTCCCATTCTCCCTTCTCTGCCATGATCTCCCATTCTTCTTTTCATTTTACTCTTCCTGTTTTATTATTTAACATTTCTTCTGAATTTGTCCTGCATTTGTGTTCTTCTCTGAGAATCATGCACCTAATGTCCTCTTACTAATTTTCNCCCTCCCTTCTCTTCTCTTCTCTTCTCTTCTCTTCTCTTCTCTTCTCTTCTCTTCTCTTCTCTTCTCTTCTCTTCTCTTCTCTTCTCTTCTCTTCTCTTCTCTTCTCTTCTCTTCCTCTCTCTATGCCTTTCTCTGACTCTACTAACTTCTTCACTCCCTTCCCCATGCCCATAATAAACTCTATTCTATATTTTAAAAAATTAAAAATAAAACTATATATTCAAGATTTTATTAAAGAACAATGCCAAAAATGATGTAATTTAGTTTCCTAAGGCCTCATTATAAAAAAAAGTTTAACTCCTCTACAGTACCATAAGCAGGTGAGCATGTGTTAGACATATGTGACTTTAGTAGATCCCAATCAAAACCTTGTGATTGTTTACATTAATATTGAATTTATCTAGATTTTAATCAAATAATGATTGAATAGAAAATATTTTATGTTTATAATTAAATATGATTCACCTATAGAAAAGAGTTTAATCTGCTTATTTTGCAGCAAAATATGTTTTAAAAGAAATATTCAAAGAACATGAAGACAAACACTGCTTTAACATATGAAAAAACTCAGGTCAAAAAGACTTTACCTTGTGAAAAATTTTTCCTTTTGTTTGTTTGTTTGTTTTGTTTTGTTTTTTGTTTCTTTATATTTGTGAGTGTTTTGCCTGAGAGTATCCAAGTGTATTCAGTGAGTGACTGGCATCTGCCAAGTTCTGAAAAGGGCACTAGATCTCTTGGAACATGAAATATGGATGGTTGTAAGTCTTTAGGTTGCTACAGAGAAATGAACCAAGTCCTCTGATAGAGCAGCAAGAGCTCTAAACTACAGAACTATCCTTCTAACTCTTCAAAACTTTATTATGGGTAGTTTGGTTTTTTGATGGTTGCCATCCCACAGTCAAAAACTCTGACTCAGAACTGTTCCTGTCTGAAAGAACTGCAGGGACAAAATTGGAGAGGAGACTGAGGAAAAGGATGTCCAGTGACAGGCCCAAATTGGGATCCAGCTCAAGGGGAGTCCCCAAGGCCTGACACTGATATTATGGTGTGCTTACAAACAGGATCCTAGCATGACTGCCCTCAAAGAGAGGCCCAACAACCAGCTGACCTAGACAGAAGCAGGTACTTAGACCTAGCCAATGGACAAAAGCCAAGGACCCCTGTGGTTGAATTAGGGAAAAGCTGGAAAAAGCTGAGGAGGAGGGTAAACACATAGGAAGACCAGCAGTTTCGACTAACCAGGATCCCCAGTATATCTCAGACACTGAGCTGGTAGAAGTATACACCAGCTGATGAGGCCCCTAACACATATAAAGCAGAGGTCTGCCTGGTCTTGCCTCAGTGAGAAAAGATACACATAATTCTGGAGAGTTTGGAGACCCCAGGGAGTGGGCAGTTCTGGTGGGGTAAGGGGAGGACATCTTCTTGGAGACTGGGGTAAGGGCATGGTGTTGGGGGAGGTATGGGATGAGGAACAGAGGGTAGCCCTGGATGGGGATAAAGTATGGACTGTAAAAAAAAAAAAAAAAAAAAAAAAAAAAAAAAAAAAAAAAAAAAAAAAAAAAAAAAAAAAAAAAAAAAAAAAAAAAAAAGAATTAAAGAATCAATAAAAAGAAAAAATACCTCTAGAAGAGTGATTATGAGAAGATAGAAAGATTGGATATTAAGAGTATAAAAGGCAGTTTTATATCATAAATAAAACCAAACTTTTAGATGGAAAGAACAACTTCTGGTCTTCTGAAAGATGTACAATGATTACTGTATTCAATGGTGACTTGGAAGATGAGAGCTTGAAGTAACTGAATATAAAGGGGTATGAATGAAATATAATTATTTACTACAAGTAAATAAGTATATGTTTTTTAAATGTGCTGAAAATTCCATTAATGCTTACAATTACTTTATACCAGTAAAACAAACAAACAAACAAACAAAAACCACACAAACAAGAAAAGAAATCACAATGTTTTAAACAAAGCTATGATCAATAAACACGTTAAATCACTAGTTAAAACTCTCTTTCCTTTCTTTTCTTTTCTTTTTTATTTCCAAAAACTTAACAATTTTTTGAGAAGCTTCCTGGCTGATTTCCAAATTGGCTGTACTAGTATTCATTTAAAGCAGTCATGGATGTATATATGTCATTTGTATTCCTAAGATGACTATTCCAACTGGAGTGATGTGTATTTAAAATAGTAATTTAATTTACATTCTACTGGCACCAAATAGTGCTGAAAATTCTTTGTATTTCTTAGCAAGTCAAGTTCAATTTGTTGATCGTAGTTTTTATTTGTTTTTGTTTTGTTTTGAGTTGTTATTTTCCTGCTGTTTGGTTTTCCTTTTTTTCTTCTTCTTCCTTTCCTTCCTTTTTGCTTTTAGTTAAGACAGATAAGTGCCCAAGATTTCCACCCAATTTGTTGGCTGCCTCCTTACTCAATTCATCCTTTTGTTTTCTGTACAAAAGCTTTTTAGATTTATGAGATGCTACCTGTAGATAACTTAAAGACCCACTAGTGTTTATGGAGGGACTTGAAGTTAAAGAGTGCTTCTCTTGATAGTACTTTATGAATGCTTTAAGTGTCAATCAAGGACACAACAGCTTTGATCCAGTTCATGCTGTGTGAAGAGAACCTGAATGACTGGGCATCATGTGCAACTATCATTGACCACTTTGATGTGAAGGATATGCCAGTGTGAGTCATATACTTAAAGCTATTTATTGTATATGCTCCCACAAAGGCACAATATTAATGTTTTACCATTCACCACTTTACTCTGATTAATTACGTATGTTTATGTAGCCATATTATTTCAACTGAAAAACTCATAGAATACAATCAGTATTTGTTTTAAAATACATTGTAAAAAAAATCTTAAATAGGGAGAACATAAATGAAATACTTCATTCTTTCTTACCAAATTTTACACTACACAGTGTAATATATGATAGTCATCTCATCATAAATTGGAGAAATAAATGATTAAAACAAAGCATGAGATTTGAATACAATGATATGAATAAAAAGTTAAAAATATCAATATATTTGCTGTATTTTTGAATAAATAATATCAAACCTCTAGAAGATTTTTATTGTCATGCTTATATTTAGAATGCACAGTCCAGAATTTAAAAATGTTATACATGGTATTGATGCTTTATCAGTATACTTTTTATTAATTATTAGGAAAATTTGCAACAACTGGCATATTATACTAATTTTTTTCTGTTCCTCACAAAATGCCCACAGTAAAATAAGAATACAACACATTATAACTTGATTATAATTTCTATATCAATTAACAGATGTTTATTTTTATACCAGATTTATCCATGAAATTACTGAGGAAGAAAATAGGCTAATAAATTTAGAGAGTTTGATTTAGAAATTGAATCCTCCTGCTTTAATTATGCTGTTTGTTTGCTATAAAATTGGTGATATCCTGCAGGTATTATAATACATGTTATGAACTAATCTTTCTGTTTCACACTTCTTGAAGGATTTGTCTGAAAACAGTTAATTTTATTACACCAGACATATAAGGAAGATCATAGAAATACACACAAAATAATTTTGTGCAGCATTTATCAGTTATTTATTGAAAATAGATATTTTAATCATACAACACATTTTGATTACAATTTCCTCTTCCTTTACTCCCCCAGGGCCTCTCTATGACCACTTCCCTCCAGAACAACACCCTTTCTGTCGCTCATTAACAAGACCAGGCTTCTAAGAGATAGCAACTAATTATGACAAAATAAAATATAACAACATGAAGCAAAAACTCTCATATTGGATTTGGCCATTGCCACCCAAAAGAAGGAAAATAGTCCAAGGGCATTTCATTTTACATAAGTGAGCATTAATCAAGGAAGCATTATATTCATAAACATATATTCACCAAAAAATGGGCATCCATGAACCCAGTAAGAATGGGCACTTTCTGTACTCCACATTCTCCAAAAGACATGACCTGACAGAAGCTAATCAAAAAAAAAAAAAAAATAGAAATTATAGGTACCATACATGAAATTAAATGAAGAGATATTTTCAGAATATTCTATCTAAAAACTAAGGAATTGTATTTAGCAACACACAGAAGCATCTCTAAAATTGGCCTATATCTGATAGAGGGCTAATATCCAATATATATACAAAGAACTCAAGAAATTAGAATCCAAAGAACCAAATAGCAATATTAAAAATGGGGTACAGAACTAAACAAAGAATTCTCAACTGAGGAATACAGAATGGCTGAGAAGCACCTAAAGAAATGTTCAACATCATTAGTCATCAGAGAAATGCAAATCAAAACAACCCTGAGATTCCACCTCACACCAGTCAGAATAGCTAAGATGGTATCCAGGATGTGGAGAAAGAGGAACACTCCTCCAATGCTGGTGGCATTGCAGGCTGGGACAACCACTCTGAAAATAAGTCTGGTGGTTCTTCAGAAAATTGGACATAATACTACCATAGGATCCAGCAATACCTCTCCTGGGCATATACCCCGAAGATGTTCCAACTGGCAAAAAGGACACATGTTCCACTATGTTCATAGCAGCCTTATTTATAATAGCCAGAAGCTGGAAAGAACCCAGATGTCCCTCAACAGAAGAATGGATACAGAAAAGAACCCAGATGACCTTAAACAGAGGAATGGATACAGAAAATGTGGTACATTTACACAATGGAGTACTTCTCAGCAATTAAAAACAGTGAATTCATAAAATTCTTAGTCAAATGGATGGAACTAGAAAATATTATCCTGAGTGAAGTAACCCAGTCACAAAAGAACACACATGATATTCACTCACTGATAAGTGGATATTAGCCCAGAAGTTCGGAATACCAAGATACAATTCACAGACCATATGAAGCTTAAGAATAAGGAAGATGACAGTGTGGATACTTTGGTTCTTCTTAGAAGGTGGATCAAAATACCCATGGGAGGAGATACTGAGACAAAATATGGAACAGAGACTGAAGGAAAGGCCATCCAGAGACTGTCCCACTTGGGGATCCATCCCTTATACAGTTACCAAACCGAGACACTATTTTGGATGCCAACAAGTGCTTGCTGACAGGAGTCTGATATAGTTGTTTACTGTGAGGTTCTGCCAGTGCCTGACAAATACAGAGTGGATGTTCACAGTCATCCATTGGACTGAGTGGAGGGTCCCCAATGGAGGAGCTAGAGAAAGGATCCAAGAAGCTGAAGGGGTTTGCAGCCCCATAGGACGAACAACAATATGAACCTACCAGTACCTCCAGAGTTCCCTGGGACTAAACCACCAACCAAAAAGTACACATGGAGAGACCCATGGCTCCAGTTGCATATGTAGCTGAGCATGGCCTTGTGGGACATCAATGAGAGGATATCTCCTTTGTCCTGTGAAGGCTCAATACCCCGGTGTAGGGGAATGCCAGGACATGGAAGAGGGAGAGGTTTGTGAGCGGGGGAAGTATATTAAAATGGGGTTTTCAGAGGGGAAATGAGGAAAGGGGGATAACATTTGAAATACACAGTAAAAAAATAAATAAAATATAATTGGCCACATCTTGGGGCACAAAAACTTCTTTATGAATCAGAAAATTTGACATAACTTTGTGGATCCTACCTGCCCATAGTGCCATAAACTTAAAATTTGCAGCAACAAATTTATATTAAATAAACAAGTTTATGTAGTTTAAACAACTTATATTGAATAAAGAATTGGTCATAAAATATAAACTTCCCTGGAATTAAATAAAATTGAACTCAGTAAAACAAAATCTATTGGAAATATTGAATGCAGTCCTAGGAGGAAATTTTATGGCTCTAAGTGCCTAAATTAAATACTAGAGAAAACACCCCCCCCCCCAAATCTTACTGATACAGCTCAAAAACCAGTCAAATGCAAACTTAGTATTGACCATAAAAATAATGATAATAAAAAGGAAAAGAATCAATGCAAAAATTAATGAATGTAGATTAAAACAATGTAAAGAGTCAACAAATGTAAGGGATAGATTTTTAAGAAAACTGTATCAAAGACACCAGGCTCAACTAGTCAAAAGAAAAAAAAAAAAAAAAAAAAAAAAAAAAAAAAAAAAAAAAAAAAAAAAAAAAAAAAAAAAAAAAAAAAAAAAAAAAAAAAGAAGAAGAAGAACTCCAATTTAATAGAATCATTAGTTAGCAAAGAAACATTACTAAAGACACTAGAGAAATCTAGATTTTTATTAGCAAATTATACCAAAACATAAATGTCATTAAGTTGGAAAACCTAAAATAATTAGACACATTTCTATATTTAGTGAAACCACAGGGAATAGGTCAAGAAGAGATTGACCTCCTAAACAAACGCATAGCAAATGAGGATAGTGAAAGTGTAACAAAAAGCTTTTAGGTATAACTTTTGATAGTTTATCTATACACCAACTATAGATATATTCCCAATATTTTACCAGACATTCAAAAAGCATGTCTAGCCAAAAATTCTTAAATATTTTTTTTAAATTAGAAACATTCAATCTATAGGTTACTCTTGTTATGATGTGCATTTTTACTATATTAATCTTACCAATTTATGAGCATAGGAAATCTGCTATGCTTTTCAATCCTTCTTCAAATCCTTTAAAGTTTAATTATACAAATCTTTGACTTAAAGTTATCCCAAAATACTTCATATTATTTGTGACCATTGTGAATGGTGTTGATTTCCTGGGTTTTTTTATTTTTTTTTATTTTTCCTCACTCTGTTTGTCTTTTGTATAAGAGGACTACTGATTTGTACTTTTGTTGCTTAATGCTGTATAAAGATACTTCACTGAAAGTGTTTTTCTGCTGTAGGGGTTTCATGGTAGACTTTATGGTGTTGCTTTGTGTATTACATATGATTTGTAAGTAATGATACTTTGACTTCCTTTTCAATTTCTATCTCTTTTATCTCCTTTAGTTGTTTTATTGTTCTAGTTCGAACTTTTAAGTACTATATTGAACCAATGTGGAAAGCGTGGACAGCATTGTCTTGTTCCAGGTTTTAGTTGAATCCCTTTGAATTTCTTTTCATTTAATTTGATGTTGTGTATAGGCTTGCTGCAAATTGCCTTTACTGTTTGTTTATTTTCCTTGTATCCCTAACTTATCAAAGACTTTCATCAAGAAGTGGTGTTGAATTCTTTCAAAGTTTTATTTTTATAATGAAATGATCATGTGGGGATTTTTGTTTGGTTTTGTTTTGTTGGTTTTGATTTGTATTTATTTATTTATTATTTATTTATTATTTATTTTGCTTATAAGGTAGACTACATTGACTTTACTTTCATAAGTTGAACTATCCTTACATGTCTAGGATGAAGCCTACTTAGTCATGATGAATGATGTTTTGAAGTGTTCTTGGATTTGGTTTGTGAATATTTTATTAGTGTTTTTGAACCTATGTTCATGAGGGATATGTGTTTGTAATTTTCTTTCCTTTTTGAATCTTTGTGTTGTTTGAGTATCAGGGTGACTGTGGCCTCATTAAACGAAACTCACAATGTTCCTTCTGTTTCTATATCGTGGAGTAATTTGAGGAGTATTGGTCTTGCCTTCTTTTTGACAATCTTGTAGAATTCTGCAATAAAGTGATAAATCTCTCTGTATTGAAAAGCTATCCATTTCTTTAAGATTTTCCCATTTTATGGCAACCAGGTTTTAGAAGTAAGGCCTAATGATTATTTCTATTTTTTTCACTGTCTGCTGTCATATCCTCTCTTTATTTCTGATTTTGTTAACTTTGATATTCTCTTCATATATTTTAGTTGCTTCAGAGTTGTCTATCTTGATTTTTTTCAGATACCCATCTCTTTATTTCATTTATTGTCTCTATTTTCTCTTTGCTTCTATTTTATTGATTTCAGCCACCAGTCTTATTATTTACTGCCATATACACACTTTAGATATCCTTACTTCTTTCAGGTATACTGTTAAGTTGCTTTTAGAACATCTCTCTCTCTCTCTCTCTCTCTCTCTCTCTCTCTCTCTATATATATATATATATATATATATATATATATATATTAAATATAGACACATAGTGCTATCAACTCTTATTAGCACTTTCATAGTATCCCATGGGTTTGGGTATGTTGTATATTCATTTTTATTGAATGTTAAAAGTTTTTTTTTTTTATTTCATTGTTTATTTCTGTCTTGACACAATTTTCCTTCATTAAAGAGGTGTTCATTTTCCATGAGTTTGTAAGATTTGTGTTGTTTCCATTGCTGTTGAAATCCAACTTTAATCAGTGGTAGTCTGATAGAATACAGGAGTTTATTTCAGATTTCTTGTATCTGTGACACTTGCTTTGTGGCTGACTATGTGTTCAGTTTTGTACAGAATTCCATGAGGTGCAGAGAAGAAGGTATACCTTTTTGTGTTTCAGTGAAATGTTCAGTAGATATCTATTAGGTTCATTTGGTTTATAACATCTGTTAGCCAAGGGGTTTCTCTGGTTAGTTTTTGGCTGACTGACCTCTAAATTCATAAAAGTGATTTATTAAATTTTCTCACTATCATTGTGCTATGCTCAGATTGTGACATAAGCTTTTTAAAGTTTCTTTTAGAAACATGGGTGACCTTTCATTCACAGCAGAGATTTTAAGAACTGAAATGTCATCTTGGTGGAATTTTACTTTGATGAGAATGAAGAGTCCTCCCTAGCCTCTTCTGACTAATACTGTATTGAAGGCTGTTTTGTTAAATATTGGAATAGCTACACAAGCATTCATCTTAATTCATTTCCTTATAAAACCTGTTTCCAATCCCTTATTCTGAAGTAATGTCTTTCTTTTGATGTCGAAGTATGTTTCTTGTATGCAGAAGAATGAGTGATCCTATTTTCAATTCTATTCTGTGGATTAAAAAAAAACTGGCAATTAATTCTATTGATATTGAGAGAAATCAATGAATAATGATTATTAATTTCTTTTATTTGGCATTGTTGGTGGTTGTATATTTGTGTTTCTCTGAGTTCATTAGTTTGATGGTCAGTGATTATTTATTTCCCATGTTCTCAGGTAGTTAGCCTTTTTTTTTTTTTCATTATTTTGTTTTGTTTTTGTTTTTGTTTTTTTCTAGTATCATCTTTCAGGTATGGGTTTATAGATAGATATTGCTTAGAGTTTGAATGTTTAGCCCATAGTAATAATATTAGGAGGTGTATCTTTTTTGGAACATGTGTGGTCTTGTTAGAGTGTGTCAGCACTTTGAGGCTTTGAGGTTTCTATGTTCAGGGTCTGGAAAATATTGAACAGACCCTACTCTTGGATAGTCTCCTCCTTGTGGATGCTTTCAGATCAATATATATAATTGTCGTATTAACCCCACAAAGATAACAATTTGTAGAAATCTGCAAAGACATTTGCAACATTAATGCATTCAAGTTATTAATATTTTTAACTCAGCATATTACTAGAGTTTAAATGATCAATATTCAGCATAACATTTCTAGAAATAAAAGGAATTCCCACCATAGAGTTCATTTAAGACAAAATAAATGCAATAAAGAGCTTAAACTTTGTTATAAAAAAAAAAAAAAAAAAGGAATGTCAGCATCTCTGGCACCACATCATCCCACATGCTAACTTACTTCCATAATGGACTAAACCACAGAAACTGTAAGTCATCCCTGATTAAGTATTCTCTTTATAAAAGTTGCCTTGGTAATATTTCTTCACAGTAATAAACCTTAACTAAGATATCTTGTTTCCTCCATTTATGATGATTGAAAGTTTTATCGAATGTAATAGTCTGTGCTCACATCTATGGTCTCTTCAAGTTGGTTAGATTTATTCAAGTCCTTCTGACTTATAGAGTATTCATCAAGCAGTTGTCTCTAATTCTAAATGGTCTGTCCATTATTTTTTTCTTTTTTCCATTGTAGCTTTTTAATATTCTTTCTTTATTCTGTATGTTTTTCATTATTATGTCTCTAGATGACAAAATTTGGCTTTATTTCTGAGAGTAGAGTTGGTTTAACTTGCCTCAAATCAATGAATGTAATAAACCACACTGGCTACTTAAAGATGAAAAAGACATCATCATTTCACTAGATTCAGAGTATTCCTTGACCAAAAGCCAACATGCCTTAATAATAAACATCCTAAAGACAGTAGGTTTAGAGGAAACACACTTCAACATAATAATAGCTATATATGTCATACTCGGCATCGTTTTAAATGGAAAAGAAACTTAAAGCAATGTCACTGAAATCACAAATGTCACAGGGTTGTCTTTGAATCCCACTGATTTTTAAAATTAGATAGAAAGGACCCCCAGTGGAGTCCAAGAAGTGAAAACGTGGCTAATGTCTCAGCCAAATAGTAAGCACTGGGACCTTCAGGACAGCCCTTAATGTTGTGGAAAACTAACAAACAAACAAATCCTCTAAAAACATGGAAGGAAGAACCTGAAATGATGATGAAAAGTTCATTATTCCCTTATATCCCTTTTAACACCATTTCCTGCTATAGAAAAATTGAAGGATGCTTCTATGTCTTAAAATGAATGTTCTAGCAGGTTTTGATCTATAACAACTCCTTTAGCAGTTTTCCATATTCGTTTTCCTCTTGAGTAATTCTGATATTAAATTGATGATTTTTTTCACCACATTGTTGGTTGCATGCCTAATGTAACCCAGTATAAACTTGTCAAGTAATGAGCATTATAAACTGATGAATATTTACTCAAGTGGTGTTAAATATTTGTATTTGTATATTAAATAAGATACACTTTGTGTGCTACATTTTTCTTGCCATGCATAATATTTAACCCATGTGATCTGTGTTCAGTAGAATTTGCTTTCACACTAGAAGCGTTTTTCTCGTTATTCTTCTGTTTGCTTTTTTCCCCTTTTTACCATGTTTAAAATGTGAACGTCACAAACAGAACATGTTTGCTGTTCATAAAGATGGTAAACAGGAATCAATTTAAGAATGCAACAGCAACAACAAATTGGCCCTGATACCATTCATTTTATCAAGAAAACCGAAAGCTCTCTACAAGGAACTAAGAATGATTGACTAACACTTCCATCGGTTCCAGGAGCATGAACTTGCCACTCCAGTAACTGTAGGTTTTCTTTTTATCCTATAAAACCGTATGCTTTCTCCAAAGACAAGTAAAATTAGCATGATAAGTTTGGAAACCCTGAAAAATATTATATTTTCATCTTAGTTATTGTAATTCCAAGAGCACAAGTAATTAAGTGTCTGCTTCAATTAGGATTTAATTATCTAGGGTAATGAATAGTCACAGAGGAATAGTTTGTCAGCAACTTAATAAATGTTGACATATTTGAATATGTAGACATTCTTCCTTTCATTATCTCAAAACTCTCTAATTCATCATCATACCTCTGATGTCAGTCTCAGCATCTCTTATCTAAAAGATAACATAGAACAAAACAAACATTTATTAATTGTTGCTTCTATAACAAACAGAATGCAAATATGAAAAAGTCACAGATTTATATTCATTGATTTTAATAACTATTTCAGTTTATTGTAACAAACTAAAATAGAAAAAAATTAGGCATGTGTTGCGTAGATCTTTTATTTTCTACTTTCAAATTTTCTGTAAATTTGACACACTTTTAAACTAAAAAGCATCTTTGAAGGAAACTATAGCAATATCTCAAAATATGCCTTTTTAAAATTAGTTCTTTTCTTTTGAGATTATAAAGTGAGGTAATTCCCCTCATCCCTTTCTTTCTTCTAAACTCTCTCCTTGGACTGCTTTAAACTTACAACCTACTACTACACACTCTTTAAAAGCTATTTTTCTGTATTGATTAAGAAAGACAGCCACATGTGTGATTTCCAACACCTTCTTCAGCAGGCATTATGGTGGTCTGTTTCCGTATTGATTCTGTCTTCAGCCTCTTCTTTAGCTGACCAACTGTGCACAACATAGTTCAATTTTGGGGTCTTCTAGATGCTTAGCTTGTGGATAATTTTGGAGGGCACTGATTTTAATACAATGGAAGCAATGAATATCATTTTAATAGCGTTCTTTAATCCTCTAAGTGTCCTCCTTTCACATCCTTCTTCACCTAAATAGAATGTAATTAAGAATATTAGAAACTAACAATGGGACATAGTAGAACCTGTGCCCATGAATAGCTGTGTGAAGAACAACTTAGTGTTAGGTGAAAGAGAAAATGATTTTTGATTTATCAAATTGTTCACTATTATTGATGAATATGGAGGACATAATCCTTAGTGAGGTAACCCAATCACAAAAGAAGTCATTGGATATGCGCTCACTGATAAATGAATATTAGCCCAGATACTTAGAACACCCAAGATACAATCTGCAAAACACATGAAAATCAAGAAGGAAGACA
>LR749526.1:3751515-3774790 GCA_902729485.2 Mus minutoides
CATTCCTCCTTTGAATAGGAAACAAAATACCCATGAAAGGAGTTACAGAGACAAAGTTTAGAGCTAAGATGAAAGGATGGACCATACAGAGACTAACCCACCGGGGATCCATCCCATAATCAGTCACTAAACTCAGACACTATTGCATAGGACAGCAAGTGTTTACTGAAGGGACCCTGATATAGCTGACTCCCACAGAGGTGGATGCTCACAGTCATCCATAAGAGGGATCACGGGGCCCACATTGGAGAAGCTAGAGATAGAACACCAGGAGCTGAAGGGATCAGCAACCCTAGAAGAGGAACAACCACATGAACTAAACAGAACCCCCAGAACTCGTGTCTCTAACATCATATGTAACAGAAGATGGCCTGGTCAGCCATCATTGAAAAGAGAGGCCCCTTGGTACTGCAATCTATATATGCCCCAATACAGGGAACGCCAGGGCCAAGAAGTGGGAGTGGGTGGGCAGGGGAGCAGGGAGTGGGAAGGGGAGGGGACTTTCGGAATAGCATTTGAAATGTAAATTAAGAAAATATCTAATAAAAAATAGTAAAAAAAAATTGTTCACTATTAGAATGGGTAGTTCTATCTGCCAATATGGATACAGTTTTATAATGTAGATTATGTCATATTATATATAGCTATTATGCTATAATATTTTAAATTTTAAATTATAGGTATAAACAAATATTGTTACATTTTTATTTTATCCAAAATCATAATTCTCTACATTTCTAGAGTATGTTGTTGTCATTAAATATGTGTTTAATGTGGAATGGTTAAATGAAACTAATTCATATACCCATCTTTTTAAGTTTTTTACCTTTTTCATAGTGATGCATTTGAAATTGATTTTTAACTGCTTTAAAATATACTAACTTTATTTTCTTTCTGCTAGAAAAAAGAGTGTACCCACAGAGGATGCTGGACAAATGTTCTATCACTGAACTCTGAGTTGTGGAGTTATTTATTATTTATCACAGATAAACAATGTTACTTTTTGACTATGAAATATTATTTCATAAAATGTTCTTCAGGTTTGTCCCTGTTGTCACAAATAGTATTTCCTTCTCTTTAGTATGGTTTTATGGGTGTGAATGTGGTCACTCATGCTATGTTTGTGGGTATGTATTGGGTATACCATTTGCTGCCCCTTTCTTTGAGACAAGGTCTTGATACAAGTCTAAAATGGTCACAAACAAACATTTTTTTTTTTTTTTGCTTCTGCATCCTAAATACTGACATTATAGATCTGCAGCAACATGTCTAGTTTCACATACACCCTTGAGATATTGATTTCAATTTTTTTTGAATATTAATAGTGGGAGGACTGTTGAATCATGTGTTAGTTGTGCTTAGAGTTTTTAAAAATTAAACTTCAGGATGTATTGCTAAATGACTATATTCATTTTAAGTACACAATTGTTTCATCTATGTTCTTTTCAATTGTTTAAATTTAAACTTTTGATACTAAGTGATAATGATCTAAAATTTAAACACATATAAGAAAACATGAGAGAAACGAGACACCATTTTAAATGTGAGTAAAAAACTTACAGTGAAAAAGAAATGATTATCAAACCATTTATTCCACTTACTAAATTTGTATATGAAATACAAAAGTAACCTAAGCAAGTAACAGAGTGAATTGAAACATAACATTATTCAAACATCAACAAAGGATATGAAAATAAATTTATCAAATAATCACAGAATAATTAGTTAACCTGTTTACAAAATATACTTAGTCATTAGGATATTCATAATATAATAAAGTGAACACGTAATTTTATTGTCTTTGTCAAGTGTTTATTTATTTTATTTCCATCCAATTGACATCTGGTCTGGAAATGTTTTCTCCCAATTATTTATTATCTACAGCAATTATTTTCTTAAACATTGATGAACATTAACATTTAATTTTAAAGTCATATTCCTAATAATTGATACACATTTTAAAACATTTCAGAAGATTTTTTCTTTATATTTATAGACTCTGATTCTTATAGAGAAAATTGGGGTATTGAATTTTAAAAAAACATCACGTGGATCTATGTAGGGAGCCTAGCTGCCACTCCTTGAAGATGGTGCTGACTGCCTCGGCATTATCAGCCTTGCTGGCATAAATAACTCCTAATATGGCATTAGGCTGTGTTGACAGTGACATGATCCTAAGCCCGAGAATATGATGCTAAAGCCCGAGATTTCCTGGCGTATGAGCAGGAGCTACGTGGCATTCTGTGAGTGGCCAGGATAGGGTTTAACTGGTTGCTTCTGGTGGGGTTCGGGGCCATTCACCATTAAGCTTAAGCTGTAACTGCATGCATCAAGGACTGAGTAAACTGACTTGAGAAGGAACCTGTTTGATCTGTGTCTTCTTCCTGCTGGTCAGGGCGGGGCGCGGATCAGATCTAAATATATTTCTATTTTTGTAAACCCAACAAATACTTATTCTTTCTATTTCTAATTAATATAACTAGAAGCAGAGATACATCCCGGAAAGAGCTTGATACCAACTATGCCATTTAGAAAACCCTCCACAGAATTAAGAAATTGTATAGCTACATGATTTCTAGAGTAGAAACATTTTTTGTTGTTGTTGTAACCTCATACTTATGCCAATGTGCACTGTTTATGTAGTTCCCTAAACATCTGTTAATTTTTCTTTGTACAACTCCACCGAGAGGAAATCCAGAAAGCTGCTTTGTAATGCAGTTAGAATCCAAAGTGAAGGAAATCTCTGCTCTAGGAAAAGTACTTGCATTAGGTTTTTCTTTCTATTGTATCCAGGTTTAAGAAAGGAAAAAACAAAAACAAAGACAAAACAAACAAACAAAATCCTCCCTGTTAAAATATTGCAAAAAAAAAAGATATACATAAATACTTTTAAGTTTCAAGATTAATGACCTATTGGGAAAGCTTTTGTAAGTACCATGAATATAATGTATTTTGTTGGGGATTGAATGTGAGATTGAAATCACAAGAACAGAATAATTATAATCTTTTTGATTGTATCAATAATGCAAAATCTTATAATGATTTTATTATCAACCATAGTCATGAGTCATGCTATTATTTAGTTAATAATTTATGTTAAAATGCATTTTGTACTGCTAATAAATGTCAATGACTGAACGACCAAGTAGGTAAGTGTAAAGCACTTTCTGGATATCATGCTATTTGTAAAACATTCTTTTTTGAGTACATTTGTTTATACATCTAACTCTCTTCCAAAGGCTTATTAAGCATTGTTTCAATAGATCTCATGACAAATGAAGGAATATTTAAACAGCACTTATTTAATGCTTGTTATATGGACAACACTCAAATCATTTAATCTCCAGAAATCCCTTTAAGGCTGTTTCTGTTGTTTACATGAGGAAACTAAGGAATAAAAAGGTTAAGTGATTTGCTCAAGATTATTTAATTAGTAATTGCCATGACTGGGATTTAAAACAGGCCTTCTTTGCTTGAAATTTTGTGATTAACTACAATATGTAGTCAATTCATCAGAAAAAATAAATTTTATTTTTGGGGACTTGACTGTAATCTGGTTTTATTTATTGATTATAAATAAATTTACAGTTCTTGCTCCTGGTGGTTAAAGCTGCTTGTTCTACCAAATGACTTGACTTCTATCCCATATGGCAGGAGTCAAGACATGATTGTCAAAGGTTGTTTTCTGATTTTTACAGATGCTGTGGTGCCTGTGTCCACACATATACACAAAATAAGCATTGTTTGAAAAGACAATAAATATGTTATTATATTGCATATAGTTATTATTATAACAGTATCTGTATAGAAGAAATTTATTCATAAATTATCAATTCAAAGTAATTTTAATATTATGGTATTGTGGATTTGGCTTATTGCTTCTATTATGTCAATTGGGTTCCCAAAATTACAAGGGAATTCGCATGTCTGCATGTAAGATGCTGAGGGACCCTGTGCCCAGTTGGCTTTGATGGGTGAATAAAGTTGTTGGCAGCCAATGGCTTGGCAGGGAGACAGAATGAGGACTTTAAAGAATCCTAGATGAGAAACGCTGGTGGGGAAGAAATCTGAATCTCAGTGCCAGAAAAAGAATAAGATGCAAGCTTGAGAGTTACAGAAGAGAAAGTATACAATCATGTAAGAGCCGGGCAAGAGCAGTGCACTGGGGGATGGGAGTCCATTGGGTCTAGGGTAGCAATAATGGCATATAGGTTTCATAAATTTTAGTTAGTAATAATATAATTTGGGAGTGTCAGAGGGAAGGCATTAGCAATGTGGAACTTTGACAATGACCCAACCATTGAGCTGATTAAGACTTATTAAATATAATGCTGTGTGAATATGTATTTCATTTGCGAATCTGGAGCATTGGGCGGGTTAGTGAGGAACTCGCACCACTGCCTCCTGGGAGAGTAGATTAATCTAATCTAATTTAAACAAGTGGATTAATCAACTACAGCAACATTACGGTTTATTCTTAAGAATGATTTTTGATTCATCCTTTTTAAGTTATTAAATTAAAAATTGAATGTTTCTATATTAGTATGTAAAAATAAGACATATTATTAATATATCAATTTATTTTTAATTGAATGTTTTTTTAGAACTTAATGGTCATTCTTCTGTCTTTAAATTTTGCCTCTAAAAGTCTCATTGTAATCCAAAAGGCATACAGTATGTCTGCATGATTATAGAAAAATATGTAATGATTTTAATAATGTCAAGGAGAGTTTGCTAGATCAAAATTAATTTCAATATGTTTATTTAAAATATATTGAATGCAACAAATAGGGAGAGTTGATATAAAATAAAAACTTAAAGCATTCAAAATATACCAACCAACCAACCAAACAAACAAACAAAATCAAGAATCAGTATAAAGACTTCCCAGGAAGTGTACACAGGTGGTGAACTAACTCAGAGCATTTGATGGCTCTTACGAATCTCTGTGAAAAATAGGTGTCATTTCCTCTCTTTTAATAAATTTAACTGGAAGTTTCACCTTTACCACCAGCACCAACACTAATTTTTATACAAAGAAACAAATGTTTTCAGAAAAAGTGTAACTTAAATTAGAAGAAAGTATATCTGAAAGTCACAATTTTAATATATGATGAAAAACATATTTTCCATCATCAAGGCCTGGATCACAGGCATGCCCTCCATTTCTAGATTGTAATTTATTCCAAATTAAAAATCCACATGACAACAATAAGGAGGAAATAATAACTCCTGACATGGCAAACTGTCTCTTGTTCAATTGCAAACACATAAATAATAAGTTAGCTGGGTAGGATCTTGCCTCAAGTTACCACCCTTAATTCTTTTTAATATCCTTGACCACAGGATCCAGCTCCATTCCACTGATGGGTTCCCCTTTACTCTTCAGCCACACCTTTCAGGTTGTTTGTTTGTTTATTTTTGTTTTTTCTAAATTTATTAATTAATTCATTTTTATACTCCATATTTTATCCCCCCCACCTTGTCCACCCTCCTACTGTCCCATATCCCCTGTCTCCACTTGGATATCCCCACTCCCCACCCCATCTGACCTCTAAATTCCATGGGGCCTCCAGTCTCTTGAGGGCTAGGTGCATCATCTCTGAAAGAACACAAACCCAGAATTCCTCTACTGTATGTGTGATGGGGGACCCATATCAGCTGGTGTATTCTTCCTGTTTGGAGGTCCTATGTTTGAGAGATCTCAGGGGTCCACATTAATTGAGACTGCTACTCCTTCTACAGGGTTACCCTTCTTGCCAGCTTCTTTCCTTTTGACTTGCTAAGTCTAATCAAAAGATTCTTCATAAGAATGTACTACTCAGGAATTAAAAACAACGAATNGGACCATCCAGAGACTATGCCACCCAGGGATCCATCCCATTTACAACCACCAAACCCAGACACTACTGCATACGCCAGAAAGATTTTGCTTACAGGACACTGATATAGCTGTCTCTTGTGAGGCTGTGCCAGTGCCTGGAAAATACAGAAGTGGATGCTCACACTCATCTATTGGATGGAAATAGGGCCCCTAATAAAGAAGCTAGAGAAAGTACCTAAAGAGCAGAAGGGCTCTGAAACGCTACAGAAGGAAAAACAATATGAACTAACTAGTATCCCCAGAGCTGTGTCTCTAGTTGCATATGTAGCAGAGAATGGCCTAGTTGGCCGAGGTGAGGCCCTTGGTATTGTGAAGATCATATGCCCCAGTACAGGGAAATGCAAGGGCCAGGAAGTGGGAGTGGGTGGGTTGGGGAGCGGGGTGGGGATAGGGTGTAGGGGGCTTTGGGGATAGCATTTGCAATGTAAATTAAAAATATCTAATTAAAAAAAATAATTCACAGGAGAGAGTCCTTGCTAGGCTGCTTTGAATCTTCCTTCTTCAATGCAACCAATCTGAATCTCTTCACTTTAGATACATGCAGAATCCCAGGTAGAGAGCAAAGAGTAGGCACATTCTTAACCAGAATATCTCAAGATTGCTCTCTAGGCAACATATTAAAATTCTTCTTACAGAGTTCAAATCAGCATCAATTCAGCTCTCTTCCATTTTCCTACTAGAATGGCCCATTAAGCCCCATTTCAAGCATTATACTGCTCTCCAATTCTGAAGTCCCCAAATTCACATTTCTCCAAACAAAATCATGGACAGGATTATCACAACAATATCCCACTGCTGGTAGCAACTTTTGTCTTACTTAGAGTTTTATTGCTGTAAAGAAGTACTATTATCAAGGTTGGTTATGAAGAAAACATTTAATTGGGGATTATGTAAAGTTTCAGAGGTATAGTTCATTATCATCATAGCAGGAAGAATGGCATGGTGCTGGAAGAGCCTAGAGTTCTAAGTCTTCAATGAAAGTCAGCTAGGAAGAGTTTGTCTTCTGTAGGCACTAAGGAGGAGGCTCTATTCCATTCTGGGCAGAGGTTGAGCTTAGCAGCCCTTTAAGGCCTGTATACACAGTGGCATATGTCTTCCAACATGGGAACACCTATTCCAACAAGGCTATACCTCTTGACTATAGTGCCACGTCCCATTGACCAATCATATTCAAACTACCATGGAAGGGAAACTAGTAATTTTTATATACCCAAAATAAGTACATTTCTGCTGAAAATGCAGTACAATTTAAAAATAATATAAACTTCGAGTTTTAATTAAAACCTAATATTATCTTATATATACTTAACTTGACATGGTTTGAATATTTTATTGTGATGACAACACAACCCTCAGGTGTATGAATCATCTGCTCATATCACATACCTAGACTGAACTTTGACTGATACTTAAGGCAGATATGGTCATGAAATTGTAATGAGTAGTATGTACAGTGAGAAATAATTCAAAATTTTAAATATTTTATTTTGAGATTTACAAAGGAAAACAATTGGAAATCTTTCATAGTTTTAGAAAAACTTAGTTAAACAAAAAGGAGGGGGATTTCAGAAATATTATAGACTTTCATCAAATAATGTACAAATATTCAAATATTTAACAGAATAGCATTTCTATTGACATTTAGTACTATTTATTTTATATTTACATAATAGACATATCAAGTAGTTGAAGACATGTATAATTTTCATTCACCAATTAACATACTTTTGTTCAAGTAGAAAATTTACTTTCAACCATGTTTGGTGGTAAATGACTTTACTCCCAACATTTAGGAAAAAGAAACATGGTGATCTATGAGCTTGAGGACAGCCTGGTTTACATAGTGATTTCTGGAAAGCCAAAGCTATAGCCATATGAGATTTGCTATGTCTGTCTCAATTTCCAAATAATGACACAGAGACTTATTTATTTATGAATTAATGTCTAGGCCTTAAGGTAGGCTTATTTCCAGCTAGCCTGTAACTCTACCATCTCATTTTCACGATTAAATGTCTGCCAAATGGCTGGTTAAGTCTCCTCAGTTTTATACATCCAAAATCTTCTGAAACTTGGTAGCAAATCTTTTTGCACGTGACTCCCAGAATTCTCTCTGCTGGATATTCCATTTTCTGTTCTATTTTTTTTAATAGACCATTGGATTTTTATGTTAACCAATTAGAAGGTACCTTAGATACACAAGGAGAGAAAGAGGCATAACCTCACATACTACATATAAACTTTATCCCTACATCTCCCAGTTTAGTCCAATAAAAGACTCCATCTGTAATATCAATAAAATATATACAATAAGAACTATTATGAAACTATCAAGTAAGAATTAAATTCACAGTGTCCAGTTCATATGTATTTGGCAACTTTAGAGAAAGTATTATACTATCTATCCTATCTTGGTGAGTCCAAATTTTTGTAACTTAATTAAATTACTCTAAGTTTCATTTATTAACCAATAATATCTTTTTCAATATTAAACCATTTTTTAAATCCTAAACCACTTAAACTGTTGTGTTCCTTGTTTTTTTTTCCTTTTTTATTAGATAATTTTTATTTGCATTTCAAATGTCATCCTCTTTCCTGGTTTTCCATCACACTAGATACCCCTTATCCCATATCCCAATCCCCCTGCTTCTATGAAGGTGTTCCCTCACCCACTCAGTCCTCTCTCCCCACCTTCACATTTTCCTACACAGAGGTATTAAGCTTCCACAGGACCAAAGGCCTCTCCTTCCATTGATGACCAAAAAGGCCATCCTCTGCTACATATGGAGATAGAGCCATATGTCCCTCCATGTGTACTCTTTGGTTGGTGGTATAGTCTGTGGGAGCTCTGGGATGGCTGATATTATTATTCTTTCTATGGGGTTGCTAAGCCCTTTAGCTCCTTTCTCTAATTCCTCCATTGGGGATCCAGTACTCATTCCAATAGTTGGCTGCTAACATTCACCTTTGCATTTGACAGGCTCTGGAAGAGCATCTCAGACAGCTATAATAGATTACTGTCAGCATGTACTTCTTGGCATCCACAACTGTGTATGTTTGGTAACTGTACATGGGGCAGTCTTTGGATGACCTTTCCTTTAGTCTCTGCTCCCCAATTTGTCTACATAATAACTCCTGTGAGTATTTTGTTAATCTTTCTAAGAAGTACTGAAGCACCCACATTTTCATCTTCCTTCTTCTTGAGCTTCATATGGTCTGTGAATTATATCTTGGATATTCTGAGCTTTAGGGTTAATATCAACTTATCAGTGAGTGCATACCATATATGTTCTTTGAGATTGGGTTACCTCACTCAGGATGATATTTTTCTAGTTCCATCCATTTGCCTAAGAAGTTCAAGTCTCTGTAGAAAGAAATTGAAGAAGATCTAAGAAGATGGAAAGATCTCCCATGCTCATGGATTGTCAGGATTAATATAGTAAAAATGGCCATCTTGATGAAAGCAATCTATAGATTCAATGCAATCCCCATCAAATTTCCAAATAAATTATTCATAGAATACTAAAGAGCGATTTGCGAATTCATTTGGAATAACAAAATACCCAGAATAGCAAAAACTGTTCTTAACAATTAAAAAAAAAACCTTCTGGAGGAATCACTGTCCCTGACGTCAGGCTGTATTGCAGAGCAATCGTGATAAAAGCTGCATGGTATTGGTACAGTGGCAGGCAGGTAGATCAATGGAATATAATTGAAGTTCCAGAAATGACCCACACACCTATAGTCACTTGATTTTTTGACAAAAGAGCTAAAACCATCCAGTGGAAAACAACAACAACAGCATTTTCAACAAATGGTGTTGGTTCAACTGGGGGTCAGCATGTAGAAGACTGTAAATTGACCCATTCTTATCTCTTTGTACAAAGCTCAAGTCCAAGTGGATCAAGGAACTCCACATAAAATCAGATACACTGAAACTGATAGAGGAGAAAGTGGGGAAGACCCTTCAGCAGATGGGCACAGGGCAAAATTTCCTGAACAGAAAACCAATTGGTCATGCTCTGAGATTAAGAATTGACAAATGGGACCTCATAAAATTGCAAAGCTTCTGTAGGACTCTCTCAATAGGACAAAACAGCAACCAACAGATTGGGTAAAGATATTTACCAATCCTACATCCAATAGAGGTCTAATATCTAATATATACAATGAAATAAAATTTTAGACTCCAGATAATCAAATAGCCCTATTTAAAAATGGAATACAGAGCTAAACAAAGAATTCTCAACTACGGGATACTGAATGGCTGAAAAGCACATAAGTATATGTTCAACATCCTTAGTCATCAGGGAACTGCCAATCAAAACATCTTAAACTTAATTGTGAGACCATAACTATCTAGTATTCAAATCCATCAGAGACCTGAGAAGAATAACTATTACCTGAGAAACAGAAAGTACAGAGAAAGTAGATTCCAAATCTATAGAAATAACAGAGGTTGCTGGCTACTGGATAGCCTCCTAAAGTATCTCTGCAACACTGGAGCATCCATTTGCAGCCTCCTGGTGCAGTATATGTATATACTGTATAAAGTATAAGTTAAAGTAGAAAGTACTCTGAGGAAAGCACTCTGGGAGCAAAGCACTCTGGGAGCAGTCAAGCATAAGTAGGATCTTTGCCCATTGGCTTACTTTGATTCATTTGAAGCAAACTCCATATGGAGGTTGCCCATCCTCTTATTTGAAGATGTGTGTGGGTCCTACTGGAAGCAGACTTGTCTTATAGTCATAAAAATCCTTATGTTAATTAAACATATTAAAGTGCCATACTTGGTAGATTATTGAGGCTTTTTTTGCATTTATGAGATTTATTTTTCTCATGTTTATACATTTTGCTAGTGTTTGGTATATCTTTTTTATTTTTATTTTTTTCCTTTTTATATTAGATATTTTCTTTATTTACCTTTCAGATGTTATCTGCTTTCCTGATTTCCCTTCCTAATACCCCCTATCTCCTTCAGCCTCCCCCTCCTCATCAACCCACCCACTTTTGCTTCCTGGCCCTGGCATCCCCCTACACTGGGGTATAGAGCCTTCATAGGACCAAGGGCCTCTCCTCCCATTTATAACCTACAAGGTCATCCTCTGCTACATATGTAGCTGGTGCTATGAATCCTTCCATGTGTACTCCTTTGCTGGTGGGTTAATCCCTGAGAGCTCTGTCCATCAATAGATAGTATATTCCTTGTTTCTAGATATTTACTGTCTGTTTAACTTTGAAATCATCTACAGGAGGGTAAATAAATTTTAATTTTGTAATTAACTAAAGAGTATCTAACATGACCACAAGTTTGATTGTCTAACTACAAACTTATAGTTCGTTATTATCCTAGACAATTCATAATTGTAGCATTCAAAAGGTCTAAATCTTCACATTATATTTGTAAATGATTTGTATAAGTATAATATCTAAAATTAGAGTAGAAACATATACACAGTGTGTTATACCAAAATATAATTAATTTTGTATGATATACAAAATTCATACAGCATGTGAAATATTAAGCTTATTAATGCCCCTTAGTGTAAAAGTAAATTCAATATTTTCCTGTTTTTCACATCTTTTCCGTACTCTCCCTTTTTTGTTTTCATCCCTTCTCCTCCATTTTCCCTAACATTAGATAAGAAAGAATGAAAGATAGAAGAAAAAGAGGAAAAGAAATCTAACCTCCTTTACTTCATTTCTTCCATGACCAAAAACATTAACTAGTATGACTGATATTTGGTCCACAAAATAAATAAGCCAATTTCTGCCAAATTAAACATAAAAAAGCAGGTTTATTTGAGTATGTGTCTTTGGTGAATTTTTCCATCTCAAAGGACAAGACTGGAAAATGTCTCAGGCAGACTATGGTATGGAAGAATTTTATAGACTATGCAGGAGGTGCCTTAAGCAAGCAAAGAAGGAGAGTGCATATTAACACATTGTGAGTTCCGGTGTCACAAAGGAAAAGAAAATAAAAAGACAACATTGTGAGTTCCAGTGTCACAAAGGAAAAGAAAATAAAAAGACAACCAAGTTCCTGAATGCTATAAATTGTATGCGGCATTTACAGTAACAAAATAGAACATTTTTGCAATGTTTTATTTTATTTTCTAACCCATATCTTGTTTCTTTTACTAGAAATGAAATGGAGTGTAATTGTTTTTCTAAATTAATTTTAAATAGTATTGTTGTAACTTTAGCTTTAAACATCTTGATGAGTTCCTTTTATGTCTGTAAACATTTTCCATTAGTAATTCAGTTTTATAATAAGATATGATTCTCACAAGAAGTTATTCTCTAGCACTACATTTTTACCATTACAAATTGAAGTAAAATTTTGATTTTATATAATTACTATTTTATTATAGAGAAACCAATGGGAATAATTTTAATAGTATGTGAAATAATACATAGTTAAATTATTTTTAAATTGTCAATCTATTTGGATATAACCTTTATCATTTATTTCACAGACTAAATGTAGCAACTGCAAAGTTTCTTAGTTAGTTAATCCTCAGGTTTTCCTTGATAATAAGTTAACAATTTAGGGTATATATAAACATAGAGCAGCCAGTATAATATACTACATTAACTGAATGCAAAACAAAATCTCATAATCCTCTCAATCAATGCTAAAACTACCGGAAACTATATTAAATAATCTGTATAAATAATGTCTCACAACAAACTAAAGTATAAGACAAATCTCACAAAATTATACAAAGTGTATGTAAATAGTTCACGATATTATATTCAATAGTAAAAACCTGAGGGTTTAATTCTCTATAAGAAAAAAAAATGACTTGTTTGCTCATACTAGGTACTTTTACTCCATATTGTACTGAAAATTCTATATGAAGTAACTATCAAAAAGTGAAAAAAACCTCAACTGAATTAAAAGAAAATATGTCCACAGATGATACATCTTTGGGTCTGCAACCCTATAAGAGGAACAACAATATGAACTAACCAGAACCCCCAGAGTTTGGGTCTATAGCTGCATATGTAGCAGAAGATGGCCTAGTCAGCCATCATGGGGAAGAGAGGCCCCTTGGTATTGCAAACTTTATATGCCCCAATACAGGGGAATGCCAGGGCAAAGTGGGTGGGCAGGGGAGCAGGGCGGGGATGGGGGAGGGTATGGGGAAATTTCTGGATAACACTTGAAATGTAAATGAAGAAAATATCTAATAAAGAGAAAAAAAATTTAAAAAATTAAGAAAATATCTAATAAAAAACTGTAACTGAAAAAATACATATTTTCATGTACTTTAGAGCTAATAAATTGACCAAAGTTATGCAACATAAAATTGAATACAATTATATATCTTTCTAGACAGCAATGATGATAAACGAGTTAAAGAAATAGTGTTGGTTTGTTGATAATGACCCCATAGGCTCAAATGTTTGAGTATTTATTCTCCAGTTGATGCCATGGTTTGGGTAAGTTTAGGACGTGTGGTTTTGCTGGGAAATAGATCCCTGGGGTCAGGCTTTGACATGTCAAAACTTCAGGCCTTTCCCAGTTTGTTCTCTATATCCTGTTTGCAATTTAAGTTCCATGGTCTCATATCAAAAGTGCATGGTCTTCAGATATAGGGCCTTACCTTCAACTTCTGCATGATAATCAAAGTCAATAGGAATATTATATGTTGTTTTGGAAATATGGTGGAGTTCTTTGAAAAACATATTTCCTTATCACTGAATTAATTAATAAAATTCTTATGAATAAGCTTAGAGAATAGGGAAAACAAAGGATATCCTGTAAACTATGACATATTATTAAATATATCAGATAATTCTGTAAGTTACATAGTTTCTTTTGAACAAAATTAGATAAAATAGAAATATAATTTTTATAATTTGGATTAGATTAATTAATATTTAGAAAATACTTATTAGATGTGTCTATTATTTAAACAGATTAAAGAGCCTCAATATAATTCATATCAGTAATCTTACTATTTATTTATTTATTTATTTATTTATTTATTTATTTATTTATTTATATTTTCGAGACAGGGTTTCTCTGTATTGCCCTGGCTGTCCTGGAGCTCACTTTGTAGATCAGGCTGGCCTCGAACTCAGAAATCTGCCTGCCTCTGCCTCCTGAGTGCTGGGAATAAAGGCTTGCACCACCATGCTCGGCTTATCAGTTATTTTTGTAGACATAAAAATTAATGCTGCGGGGCATGATGGCACATGCCTTTAATTCTAGCACTCGGGAGGCAGAGGCAGGCGGATTTCTGAGTTCAAGGCCAGCCTCGTCTACAAAGTGAGCTCCAAGACAGCCAGGGCTATACAGAGAAACCCTGTCTCTACCCCCTCCCCCCAAAACAAACAAACAAACAAACAAAAATTTATATGATATTACATAATACTTTGAGCAGACAAAATCAATTTTGATTAAATAAAAAAGTAAATAAGACCAATATTATACCTCCTAAGTACAGAGCTTATTCCATAGTAATCAATGCATCATATACTGTCAAATGGAGACTGTGATCGATCAGTGTGCAAATGCCATAGTACAGTGAAAGCATATTGCTTTTATACCTTATGTAAAGAAATTAAGATACGTGTATATGCAAATGAATAAAAAAATAGACAGCAATAAATGCTTCAAGTAAACAATGACAGCAAGTCTAAATCACCTTAAGTTAGCACAGGACTCGAGGAGATATTATCTGAAATGACATATAAATTGAAAGGCATGAAGTTGGAAGGGAGCATGATGAGGTGAGAAATAAATGTAGTTACAGTAGGAAATGACTGTTATATATGATCGTATTGCATTGTATACATGTATGAAATTTTTAAAATAAAAAATTAAAGATATCAATACTTTCAAATGAAAACTATAATAAGATATCATCTGGTACTTATTTTGAAAATAACTGACAAAAACTGAGTATAGAAGCTTGCCCCTAAAGTACAATCACACATACACAAAGAAGTATCATATTATCAAGTAATTCATTTCTATGTCTATAATGGAAAGCAAGAAGATGAAGAAATATTTATATATAAAAATGTCCAGTAACAATCCTAACATTACTCATAATAGCACCATAGTAAAAACAACTTATTTACCAACATCTTAAGAGTTAAAATAAAAATATAACTATTTAAAATCATATATATATATATATATATATATATATATATATATATATATATATATATTATATATAAAAACACACACACACACACACACACACATATATATATATATATATATATATATATATATATATATATATATATATATATATATGTATATGTATATATACTCATCCTCCAAGAAGAAGGGTAATTACTATAAAATGATGAATTATTGAAAACAAAATTTTTGTTTGTTTGGTTGGTTTGTTTTTGTTTTTTGTTTTTCGAGACAGGGCTTCTCTGTGTAGCCTTGGCTTCCCTGGAACTCACTCTGTAGACCAGGCTAGCCTTGAACTCAGAAATCCTCCTGCCTCTGCCTCTCAAGTGCTGGGATTAAAGATGTGTGCCACTACTGCCTGGTTGTGAAACCCTTTTTTATTGTTTAAGGAATAATTATTTAAAGAGTACTGGTTAAATAAATTCTCATTTATTTTTCAAGTTTATGTTTACTAATATAACATTAAAAATGGAGACAGTATACCTATGTCAACTTTACTAGAAGTTCTCTATGAGAGTGTTGATATTACACTAATTATTTCCTTGTTCTAAGAAAGGACATGTTCATATATACACATACACTTTAATATAGTTGATTCTATAAAGAATCTCAAAGTTGTATTCTGAATGCAAGTGTTCTTAATATTACAAAGAAAATGTAAAGTATTTGTAATTTCCAATAAGTGTAACTCTTACCCACCTCATCAAAGAAACATCCTTTTGCATAGATGGAGACTGTTACAGAAACTACAATTGATCAAAATGCGGGGAAGAGATCACATGTTTGCCATTTCCGAACTGAAATATCTACAACACAACTACAGCACTTAAGGCTCAAGAAACATTGTGTAAGGGGGACAAAATGACTCTAACCTCCGAGGAGTAAGGAGGTTTGCTCATGTATTTTTATCTGTGTGTTTGTTTGTTTGTATGTTCCAGGTTATGTGTACTAAAAATATTAGAGGGGTATATTCATAATATCTCATCATAATTGATATCTAACCAAGTCCTGAAAAATGATTACTTCAATGGACTCTTAACATAGTGAAAGGACATCTTACTTGTCTCCAGATACAGCCAAAAAACTATGGGCAAAGAAGAATGCTGCGATCAGGAAAAATGGTTAACCATCCAGTTGGTTATATAATACAAAGTGGTCAGCCGCAGATCATACAAACATAGGTTATGTGGACAAATCTGGTTATAATTGTTTTAGAAATACATATGCATTAACACACACTCACATATAATGTTTCTATAAACCAACAATTAAAGATAGAACATGAATTTGAGAGAGAGAGCAAGAGTGGTTCATAGCAGAGCCTTGAGCACAAACGTGAAAGGAGAGAATGAGGTAATCATAATTAAAAATAAAGAATATTAAAATAATTGTGGAATTACTGTTAATCAATTTCCTTTGAATCACTATATGCATTTTTATGGATTGTTGTTTCCTTAGAACATGATATTCTTGCTCTTATGAAATTTAATCTACTATCAAAATTTGATGGTATTATTCATTTTATAATGAAAATAAGCTGAAATCATTAGAAGATGCTCATTACATGCCTTTTACTAAATTGTCTCTTAAATGTCCCTTTTCATACATTTTCATGTTTCTTTTCAACTCTGCTATTAATATAATTTTTACTGAAAATGAATTTAGGAGAATAGGCACAAGCCCAGGTCTAGTGCTTAAGGGCATTGTGTTTCTAAGTGGTCTGTTCACTGTAATTATAAGAAAATAATTCTCCAGTATTTCAAAAGAGTGTTAATTTTTAAAGGTTATTTTATTAACTCCACTATCGGTCTACTTTTAGTGCCTCTCATAGTGTTGTCACAAAAAATAATTCTGTGAGTTATTAAAATAATTTTAGAAAGATGTTTCCAAAAGTCTACCTCAATACAAAATAATCACAGTATAACATATATCTTAGGTCTTTAGAGTGGTGTATATTTAACTCACAATTTCTAAACTCAGGTTACTTCTGAGATACCAGTCTTTTATTGACAAAATCACTATAAATATTTGTAGATATTTATAAGTTTGTGTTAAAGTAATCATACCAATAGGTTTCATTATTAAATTTTCAAATATATATATATATATATATATATATATATATATATAACATATTTTCATCATATTTACTTTTTGATGTTCTTTTGAAACCGCATGCCCAGTGGTTCCATTTTTCTTCCTAAATTCTTCCTTCTATTTTCATTTCTTTTAAACAATTAAATGCCATAAATTGAAGAAAACCTACAGTAGCTTTATTTATTTTTTTCTTTAATAAAAATTGATGTTTTCATGAAGTCATTGTTTTTTATAGCTGAGTAGTATTCCATTCGGATCCTACTCCATTTAGTAAATGTACTACATTTTCTGTATTCATTCCTCTGTTGAGAGACATCTGGATTCTTTCCAGCTTCTGTCTATTATAAATATGGTTGCTATGAACATAGTGGAGCATGTGTCCTTAATATATGTTGGAGCACCTTCTGGGTATATGCCAAGGAGTGGTATACCTGGGTCCTCAGGTAGTACTATGTCCAGTTTTCTGAGGAACTGCCAGACTGATTTCCACAGTGGTTCTACCAGCTTGCAGTTCCACCAGCAATGGAGGAGTGTTCCTATTTCTTCACATCCTTGCCAGCATCTGCTGTCACCTTAGTTTTTGTTCTTAGCCATTCTGACTGATGTGAAGCAGAATCTCAGAATTATTTTGATTTGCATTTCCCTGATGACTAAGAATGTTGAATATTTCTTTAGGCATATTTCAGCCATTCGAGTTTCCTCAGTTGAGAATTTTCTCTTTTTTTCCGTTTTTTTTTTTTTTTCTGATATTTTCTTAATTTACATTTCAAATGCTATTCCGAAAGTCCCCTCCCCCCTCCCTGCTCCCCTGCCCACCCACTCCCACTTCTTGGCCCTGGTATTCCCTTGTATTGGAGCATATAAAGATTGCAGTACCAAGGGGCCTCTCTTCCAAATGATGGCCGACTAGGCCATCTTCTGCTACATATGGAGCTAGAGACACGAGTTGTGGGGGTTCTGGTTAGGTCATATTGTTGATCCTCTTCTAGGGTTGCAGACCCCTTCAGCTCCTGGGGTTCTATCTCTAGCTTCTCCATTGCGGGCCCTGTGTTCTATCTTATAGATGATTATGAGCATCCACTTCTGTATGAGACAGCTATATCAGGGTCCCTTAAGTAGGCACTAGCTGTCCTATGCCATAGTGTCTGAGTTTAATGACTGATTATGGGATGGATCCCCCCTGGTGGGGTAGTCGCTGTATGGTCCATCCTTTCATCTTAGCTCTAAACTTTGTCTCTGTAACTCCTTTCATGGGTATTTTGTTTCCTATTCACAGGAGGAATGAAGTATCTACGCGCTGGTCTTCCTTCTTGATTTTCTTGTGTTGTGCAAATTGTATCTTGGGTATTCTAAGTTTCTGGACTAATATCCATTTATCAGTGTGTGCATATCCAATGACTTCTTTTGTGATTGGGTTACCTCACTAACGATTATATCATCCAGATAAATCCATTTGCCCAAGAATTTCATAAATTCAGTTTTTTTAATAGCAGAATAGTACTCCATTGTGTAAATGTACCACATTTTCTGTATCCATTCCTCTGTTAAGGGACATCTGGGTTCTTTCCAGCTTCTGGCTATTATAAATAAGGCTGCTATGAACATAGTGGAGCATGTGTCCTTTGTACCAGTTGGAACATCTTCTGGGTATATGCCCAGGAGAGGTATTGCTGGATCCTCTGGTAGTACTATGTCCAATTTTCTGAGATAACACCAGACTGACTTCCAGATTGGTTGTACAAGCTTGCAATCCCACCAGCAATGGAGGAGTGTTCCTCTTTCTCCACATCCTCGCCAGTATCTGCTGTCCCCTGAATTTTTGATCTTAGCCATTCCGACTGGTGTGAGGTGGAATCTCAGGGTTGTTTTGATTTGCATTTCCCTGATGATTAAGGATGTTGAACATTTTTTCATGCGCTTCTCAGCCATTCGGTATTCCTCAGTTGAGAATTCTTTGTTTAGTTCTCTATCCCATTTTTTAATGGGGTTATTCATTTTTCTGGAGTCCAGCTTCTTTAGCTCTTTGTAGATGTTGGATATTAATCCCCTATCAGATTTAGGGTTGGTAAAAATCCTTTCTCAATCTGTTGGTGGCCTTTTTGTCTTGCTGACTGTGTCTTTTGCCTTACAGAAGCTTTGCAATTTCATAAGGTCCCATTTGTCAATTCTTGATCTGACTGCACAGGCCTTTGCTGTTCTGTTTAGGAATCTTTCCCCTGTGCCCATATCTTTGAGGGTTTTCCCAACTTTCTCCTCTATAAATGTCAGTGTCTCTGCTTTTATGTGGAGGTCTTTGATCCACTTAGACTTAAGCTTAGCTCTGTTCCCCATGAAAATTTTAGGCTAATGGACAGAACTAGAAAATATCATGCTGAGTGAGGTAACCCAGTCACAAAAGAACACACATTATATGCAATCACTGATAAGTGGATATTAGCCCAAAAGATCAGAATACCCAAGATATAATTCACAGACATATGAATCTCAGGAAGAACAAAAACCAAAGTGTGGATGCTTCACTGCTTCTTAGAAGACAGAACAAAATGCTCACAGGAGGAATATGGAAACAAAGTGTGGAGTAGAGACTGTAGGAAAGGTCATTCAGAGACTGCCTACCTGAGGACTCATCCCATATACAGTCACCAAATGCAGACATTATTGTAGATGCGAATAAGTGCTTGCTGAGAGGAGCCTGATATAGCTGCCTCCTGAGATGCTCTCCAAGAGCCTGACAAATTCAGAGGATGGTAGCAGCCAACCATTGGACTATTCATGGGTTTCACATGGAGGAGTTAGAGAAAGAACTGAAGGAGCTGAAGGGGTTTGCCACCCATAGGGAGAGCAACACTATCAACAGGCCAGACCCCTGGAGATCCTGGGGACTGGACCACCAACCAAAGAGTACACATGGAGGGACCCATGGCTCCAACTGCATATGTAGCAGAGGATCACCTTGTTTGACATCAATGGGAGGAGAGGCTCTTGGTCCTGTGTGGTCTGATGCTCCACTGTAGGAAATGCCAGGGCAGGAAGGCAGGAATGGGTGGGAGGCTGGGGAACACCCTCATAGAGGCTTGGAGAAGAGGGATATGATAGGCAGTTTTCAGAAATTAGATCTGGAAAGGGGATAATATTTGAAATGTAGATAAGGAAAATATCAAATAAAAGAAAAATATTTTAATTTATAGTTTATTTTACTTACTGTGATGATTTCCAAATCTATTGTTTTTATGTGTGGTATGATTTTATTCTTTATGGTTGGTGAAACTTTTCTTCATTCAGTTATATCTCATGTATGGTACAGTTACTGCTACTAATGACTCAATAAATTTATATTTGCAGACTTGCTTTGTTGTGTTGATATAGATTCTTTTGTGTCTATACACATGAGTATTATGTTTGGGTCATATTATAGTTCTCTTTTAGTAGTCTAGAGAAAATTCTATGATTCCACTGTGTCTTAAGTAATCACAGCCTTATTGTTGAAATTGAAATTCATTAAAAAAGATGTTTTGGAAAGCAACTTACATTTATTAGCTGAGATGAAAATTTCTGTTTTATGAACAAGAAAATAGTTATTGTTCATTTTTCATTGTAAACAAAGAATGAGAAAATATTCGTTCAAAGGTAGATAAATACATATCACACCTATTAACAATTCAAATTCACCTATTCACAGCCACACACACACACACACACACACACACACACACACACACACCCCTGCACACATATTTATTGCAACCATGGAAAGCATAGAGAAAAGAATGCAAATGAAGTTTTGGTATTGTTAATGTGGCTGTATTCATATCATTTGTCTAAAGATAATAAACAAATTGACATAGGCTTTTATTTCTTGGAGTAAATTTTTATCTTTCTCTTTGTAATAAAATATTTATACTTTGATGTCTCAGTCCTCATTCAATAGGATCAGAGGGAACAGATACCAACATTCATATTGTGACATATGTTTCCTTTTGAAAATGTCTCTTATTCTTTGTAAATCAATTCTTTTTTTCTCAACCTGGAACATACATTCATATTCATATTTTTATTATTCTTTAATCTCTTTTACATTCCTGTCATCATCCCCCTCCAGGTCTTCCCTCTGACTGTTCCTCATCCCATTCCTGTCTACCCCAGTCTCCAAGAGGATCTCTCCACCCCATCTTCCATCCCACCATGCCTCCACAATCCCTGGTGCTCAAGTCTCTCAAGGGTTAGATGTGTCTTCTCTCACTGAGGCCAGACCAGGCAGACCTCTGCTACTAAGCTTCCAAATAATCATTATTCTGTCCATTTCAAACATTATTAACTTTTCCTATCATATTCAGTCCTCAATTGCTTTTTAATTATAAAGGCTAATAATCTCATTTTATTCTTTAAAAATTATTTTTGGCTATATTTATTTCTATTGTAAAACCCTTTAATATTTTATGCATGTATTTTCATTTTATGAGACATATTTTTTGGTGACATTAAGCTTATAGAGAATATAGGAGCTCCTTCCTATCTCTTGCTCCTCTCTCAGTTTCTAGATTTAAAATTTGTATTAATGTATTGTACTGGCTAGGTTTGTGTCAACTTGACACAGCTGGAGTTATCACAGAGAAAGGAGCTTCAGTTGGGGAAATGCCTCCATGAGATCTAGCTGTGAGGCATTTTCTCAATTAGTGATCAAGAGCCCCTAGTGGGTGGTGCCATCTCTGGGTTGGCAGTCTTGGGTTCTATAAGAGAGCAGGCTGAGCAAGCCAGGAGAAGCAAGCCAGTAAAGAACATCCCTCCATGGCTTCTGCATCAGCTCCTGCTTGAGTTCCAGTCCTGACTTCCTTTAGTGATGAACAGCAGTATGGAAGTGTAAGCCGAATAAACCCTTTCCTCCCCAACTTGCTTCTTGGTCATGATGTTTGTGCAGGAATAGAAACCCTGACTAAGACAAATTGGTACCAGCAGAGTGGGGTATTCCTGTGACAATCTGACCATGTTTTGGGGAGGACTGTGGAAGGACTTTGGAACTTTGGGCTAGAAGATACATTCTGTGTTGTGTTAAGAGCTTTGTCAGATGTTGTGTAGGAGCTTGGAAGATAACGTTGAGAACAGTACAGAAGATGGAGGCCTGGCTTATAAAATTTCAGAGGGAAAATTAAAGACTCCTTTCAGGGCCATTGCTTTTTTGGAGTTTGGTTATTCTATGGTTCTGGTTAGCTGGGGCTGAAGAATCAGCTGTGATTAACAAGATACCAGAACTACTAAAGCAAAAACTTGGCATTACTGGGACTATTGATGCTGGTTAGCTGGAGCTAAGAACTTAGCGGTGATTAAGAAGAGACCAGCATCATTGAGGTGACATCTTCTGGGAAATGTTTTCTGAAAGCACAAGGAGGCTGTGTTCCAGAGATAGCCATGGTTGTACCTTGTGCTGTGACTGGACTTGGTAAAGTGTAAGAGTTACCTAGGTGGTACTGGTTTTAGAGGCATGAAGGAGTCATGCAGAGCAGCTGAGGCCACAGAAGCACTGTGAGAGGCCATGGAAGGCCATTGGTGAAGGTGCAGCCTCAGTTGCAATTGATGGCCCAGGACTGAAGGGGTCATGTAAAGGAGCATCATGAAGAGAGCCTATGAGAGGCTAGTGTTGAAGCCTTGTTACAGAAGCATTTTGGAGATGCCAGTACCATGAGATGACCACCAAGAACAGTAGCAGCAGTGGAGTACAGGCATCTGGAGCCTAGAGGACAACGTGTGTGCTACAAAGGGCATGGCTGGAGAAGTGACCCAAGCCCTTGGAGGAGCCCAGAAGATCGTGAGTTGGATCTCAGATATTGGACGGTTGGAGATTTATTTTTGCTTTTGTTTGTGACTGTGCCCTGATATTTTTCCCTCTTGAAGGAAGTTTTTAAATGAAGCCCACAGATAAGAGACTTTGAATTTTAAAGTACTTTGAATTTTAAAAGGTATTTTAAAAGGATTGAACTTTTTAATATGTAAAGACTGTGGGACTTTTAAAGTTATTTAAGATCTTGGGGTTGAGTAAGAACTAAGGATTGAGGCTTACTAGTGATGTATTTGTGTGTCAAGTTGACAAGGGGTCAATTGTACTGGCTAGGTTTATGTCAACTTGACACAGCTGA